>ONZH01006427.1:0-60628 GCA_900303285.1 Rhinella marina | reverse complement strand
AATACAACCAAGTCATTTGCTACCAATATCATCTACCAGCTTGATCCAGAAAACTCTCTGTGCGACATTTCTCTGGGTCGCAGACTAAATAGCCACCGTTAACAGGGTGTCAGTCAGTTCTACCATAGTTCTTGCACGTCACGTTCCCAAAAAAACAAAATATAAAAAAAAATATATTTTTTTTTCAGTTGTTCTTAGCTCAGTGATACAAATCCATTTTACTCAGCTGTGTGTAACCTTTCTGTGTGGTCACAGTTCAGCACATTCGCCTCCATCCGTATATACTGTCCAGGTGACACTTTCTGTACGTCACACAATACAACCAAGTCATTTGCTACCAATATCATCTACCGCTTGATCCCAGAAAATTCTCTGTGCGACATTTGTCTGGGTCGCAGACTAAAATAGCCACCGTTAACAGGGTGTCAGTCAGTCCTACCCATAGTTTTGCACGTTACGTTCCCAAAAAAACAAAATATAAAAAAAAATTATAATTTTTTCAGTTGTTTTAGCTCAGTGATACAAATCCATTTTACTCAGCTTTGTGTAACCTTTCTGTGTTTCACAGTTCAGCACATTCGCCTCCCATCCGTATATACTGTCCAGGTGACACTTTCTGTACGTCACACAATACAACCAAGTCATTTGCTACCAATATCAACTACGCTTGATCCAGAAAACTCTCTGTGCGACATTTGTCTGGGTCGCAGACTAAATAGCCACCGTTAACAGGGTGTCAGTCAGTCCTACCATAGTTCTTGCACGTCACGTTCCCAAAAAAAGAAAATAAAAAAAATAAAATAAAAAATTTTCAGTTGTTTTAGCTCAGTGATACAAATCCATTTGACTCAGCTGTGTGTAACCTTTCTGTGTGTCGCAGTTCAGCACATTCGCTCCCCATCCGTATATACTGTCCAGGTGACACTTCTGCTACGTCACAACAATTACACCAATATCAATCTATCACGCTTGATCCAGAAAACGTCTCTGTGGCAACATTTTCTCTGGGTCGCAGACTAAATAGCCACCGTTAACAGGGTGTCAGTCAGTCCTACCATAGTTCCTGCATCGTTACATCCCAAAAAACAAAATTGTAAAAAAAATATAAAAAAAACCAAATATAAAAAAAATATATATATTTTTTCAGTTGTTTTTAGGCTCAGTGATACCAAATCCGATTTTACTCAAGGCTTGTGTAACCTTTCTGTAATGTGTCACAGTTCAGGCACATTTCGCTCCCATCCGTATCATACTGTCCAGGTGACACTTTCTGTACGTCCTCAACGGTCCACATCTCCAAATTGCTTTAGCCTGGAGATGCTGCCCTATAGGTTGGTAGAGACCGAGGCCTTTCGAAATCTCATGGCGGTGGCTGCCCCTCGGTATTACATCCCCAGCCGCCACTATTTTTCCCGATGTGCCGTCCCAGCCCTACACTAGCACGTGTCACAGAACATCATCCGTGCCCTGACCAACGCTGTTTCTGAGAAGGTCCACCTAACCACGGACACATGGACAAGTGCTGCCGGGCAGGGACACTATATCTCACTGACGGCACATTGGGTTAACTTGGTGGAGGCTGGGCCCGAGAATGACCCTGGGGCCGCTCATGTACTGCCCACACCGAGGATTGCGGGGCCTAACTCGGTCACGGTCTCTCAGACGTACTGTGCCTCCTCCTCCTCCGACCCCTCCTCCTCCACCGAATTACCATCCGTGGGCACGGCGCCTTCAGTCGGTAGCTCTAGGCGCAGCAGCAGTGCCGTGGGTAAGCGCCAGCAGGCGGTGCTCAAACTGCTGAGCTTAGGTGACAAAAGGCACACCGCCCAAGAGCTGTTACAGGGCATCACGGCGCAGACCGATGTGTGGCTGGCACCGCTGAACCTCAAGCCAGGCATGGTTGTGTGTGACAACGGGCGTAACCTGGTGGCGGCTCTGCAACTCGGCAGACTGACACATGTGCCATGCCTGGCCCCGTGTTCAATCTTCATAGTTCAGCGGTTCCTCAAGACATACCCCAATCTGTCTGATTTGCTCACCAAGGTGCGCCGCATCTGTGCGCATTTCCGCAAGTCGAGCACAGATGCTGCCACTCTCAGGGCAGCGCAGCGCCGCCTACAACTGCCCGCTCACCGACTGTTGTGCGACGTGCCCACGAGATGGAATTCCACATTAAAACATGTTATCCAGAGTTTACCAGCAGCGCAGAGCGATTGTAGACTGCCAGATGTCATCTTCCACCAGAACTGGTAGTCAGGTCTCTCAGATTCCTCAAGTCTACAATGAGGAGTGGACGTGGATGTCTGATATCTGCCAGGTGTTGAGCAACTTTGAGGAGTCAACACAGATGGTCAGCGGCGATGCCGCCATTATCAGCCTCACCATCCCGCTGCTTTGCCTGTTGAAAAACTCACTGCTCAGCATCAAGTCGGATGCTTTGCGCTTGTCACAAGAGACGGTGGAGGAAGATACGTCGCTTGATAGCCAGAGCACCCTCCGGTCTGTTTCTCAGCGCGTATCGGAGGAGGGGGATGAGGATGAGGAGGAAGAGGAGGAGAATGTCGGCGAGACAGTAGAGGGTACCAGTGCTCAGTCCTTAACTCTTGAGCGTGTATGGGCTGAAGAGGAGGACTTGGAGGAGGAGGAAATGGAGAGTCAGGTCAGTGAGGAGAGGGAATTCTTGCGGGTTGGGACTCTGGCGCACATGGCAGACTTCATGTTAGGCTGCCTATCCCGTGACCCTCGCGTTAGAAGAATTTTTTCAAACACCGATTACTGGGTGTTCACTCTCCTGGACCCACGGTACAAGCAGAACCTTTCCACTCTCATCCCTGCAGAGGAAAGGAGTATGAGAGTGAATAGGTATCAACAGGCCCTGGTGCACAAGCTGAAACAATTCTTCCCATCTGATGCCGCTAGCGGCAGAGGGCATGGTTCTGTGGGCCAAGTAGCGGGGGAGAGGAGGCGAGCAGGCAGCTTGTCCAGCACTGGCAGGGGAACGCTCTCCAAGGCCTTTGCCAGTTTTATGTCACCCCAGCAAGACACTGTCACCTGTCCCCAGTCTAGGCAGAGTAGGGGGGAGCTGTACAGAAAGATGGTGAGGGAGTACCTAGCTGACCATACCAACGTCCGTAGCGATCACTCTGCTCCATACAACTACTGGGTTTCAAAGCTGGACACGTGGCCTGAACTGGCGCTGTACGCCTTGGAGGTGCTGGCCTGCCCTGCCGCTAGCGTTCTGTCAGAGCGGGTATTCAGTGCAGCTGGTGGCGTCATCACCGATAAGCGTACACGCCTGTCAACTGACAGCGCTGACAGGCTGACGCTTATTAAAATGAACAAAGCCTGGATTTCACCGGAATTCAAATCTCCTCCAGGGGAAAGCAGCTAAAGATTTAAATAACTTATGTATCCGATTCCTCCTCTCTACTCCTCCTCCTACTCCTCCTCCTCCTCCATATCGTCTTTGCCTAATGCTGACCCAAAAAACGCCATTTTTTCAGAGGTCCAACTGGCACTCTTTTAGCACAATTTTTCAGGAGGGCCCTCTACAGGCCCTCTCTTCAAACAATTTTTCAGGAGGGCCCCCCTACAGGCCCTCTGTTCAAACAATTTTTCCAGAGGTCCACCTACAGGCCCTCTCTTCAAACAATTTTTCAGGAGGGCCCCCTACAGGCCCTCTATTCAAACAATTTTTCAGGAGGGCCCCCTACAGGCCCTCTATTCAAACAATTTTTCCAGAGGTCCACCTACAGGCCCTCTCTTCAAACAATTTTACAGGAGGGCCTCCTACAGGCCCTCTATTCAAACAATTTTTCAGGAGGGCCCCCTACAGGCCCTCTATTCAAACAATTTTTCCGGAGGGCCCCCTACAGGCCCTCTATTCAAACAATTTTTCCGGAGGTCCACCTACAGGCCCTCTCTCCAATTCCAGTTCCAAGTTTTATTTGCGCATACTGCATACATTTTTATTTTTGGGATAGGTGTGAAAAATAATATTACTTGCGAATCTATATTGCCCAACATTGGATACGGTAGCAAGTAGAAGACCAAACACATGCTGCTCACAGGGTTCAGCAAATTCCTTGTCCACAATGTCAAGGAGGACGAGGTTCTGTGGATGAGCAACAAGTCCTTCTGTACTGAAATCGCCGACAAAGTCTCCATCTAAGAACACACAGACCATTGTGGAGAGAGCGGCACAGCTCGCCATCAAAGTGAGGAACCCCAACGCCAGACTGCGCAGAGAAGATAACAAATAAATATCTCTGTGGTTATTTTTGCTAAATAAAAGTTAAATAAACCCCCCAAAAAATTCATCTGTTAATGTGCCTGATCCACCCAAGTTGAATCTGTCCCATCATGAGAAAGTCCCCCCCAAGGAGTCCCCTCTGTAACTTGCTTCCCATACAACTACCTCACCCCCCGACACCTGTGTCTCGCCATTGTCCACCACCTCCTCAGACAACACTGGTAAATCCACACTGTCAGCACACGGAAACAGCAACAGGTCTTGCGAATTGGGGCAGAGAATGTTCTGGGCTAGCACATCAGGGAAGGGGTGACTATGGGGTTCCAGGGAGTACGTGACCACATACAATATCCATTTAAAAGTCATGCCACACTTGATCTTGCTCATAATTTACGACTGTACCGGTTGATGCTAAATTTTTAAGTTGGGGTCCTGCGTCTTCATTCTAAATACATCCGGCTGTTGTCACCACCACACACGCTAGCCCAGGGGGCACTCCTCTGGCTCTTCCAGCGAAACCTCCTTGCCCCACCCTGCCCCCCCCACCTACAGGCCCACTCTACAAACAATTTAGCCGGATAGGGGACGTATCCGAAGTTGTACTCATGTTTGTTTTTGTTCTTCTTTTATCTGCCTCCTGACCTGTGATAGGCAGAGCATGGACACGTCCCCTTAGCTGCAGTGGGAAAGACACTCCCCTGGCCAGAGCAAGCTCTTTTTCCCTTTTCCGTGTTCGAAATATCCATTAAATATAGGGTCCCAAGATAGGGGACGTATACGGTATTAAACTGAGAAGAATCGATACTGCACCGGCTGATGCTAGAGTATTTCCAATTGCATTCCGGCTGTTGTCACCACCACACACGCTAGCCCAGGGGGCACTCCTCTGGCTCTTCCAGCGAAACCTCCTTGCCCCACCCTGCCCCCCCCCACCTACAGGCCCACTCTACAAACAATTTAGCCGGATAGGGGACGTATCCGAAGTTGTACTCATGTTTGTTTTTGTTCTTCTTTTATCTGCCTCCTGACCTGTGATAGGCAGAGCATGGACACGTCCCCTTAGCTGCAGTGGGAAAGACACTCCCCTGGCCAGAGCAAGCTCTTTTTCCCTTTTCCGTGTTCGAAAAATCCATTAAATATAGGGGACGTATACGGTATTAAACTGAGAAGAATTGATACCATACGGGTTAAAGCAACAGTTTTCCCAAATCCATCCAGCTGTTGTCACCACCACACACGCTAGCCCAGGGGGCACTCCTCTGGCTCTTCCAGCAAAACCTCCTTCCCCCCACCTACATGCCCTCTCTCCAAACAATTTTCCCGGGTAGGGGGACGTATTAGATATTGTACTGATTCTGAATTGCCTCCTGCAATAGACGGGAATCGAACCCAGATCAACTGCTTGGGAAGTAGCTATGCTCACCACTATACCACCAGCAGGCACAGCAACTGATAAGAACAGATACTAAACTTGATTTCAGCTGCAGTGCCAGCATGAGCAGTGGTGTCACCTGCAGGCGGTGATGGACCTTCGTTGCACCTAGTTGGGTGCTTCCCTAACATGTGATGGGTATTTGCCTCGCCTTTCTTGGTCTGGGTGAGCACAATTGCCATGAGGGTAACCACCAGGCTGTTGCCTGAGAATTTGGGGTAATGGTGGGATTAGGCAGCCTCAGAGGCATCCATGCATGCTGCCCCTGCTGTTTCCTGTCCATTTCCGTGGTGTTTCCATCATTTTCTGAGGTTTCCAGGTTTTCACCCAGCCTTCCCTAGGCAGAGCCTTGGTCCCCCGCAAAAATGCTCGAGTCTACCATTGACTTCAATGGGGTTCGTTATTCGAAACGAGCATCGGGAAAAGTTCGACTCGAATAACGAGCACCCGAGCATTTTAGTGCTCGCTCATCTCTAATACTTAACAAAAAGTGTGAAACAACTGAAAATATGTCTTATATTCTAGGTTCTTCAAAGTAGCCACCTTTTTCTTTAATTACTGCTTTGCACACTCTTGGCATTCTCCTGATGAGCTTCAAGAGGTAGTCACCTGAAATGGTATTCCAACAGTCTTGATGGAGTTCCCAGAGATTCTTAGCACTTGTTGGCCCTTTTGCCTTCACTCTGCGGTCCAGCTCACCTCAAACCATCTCAATTGGGTTCAGGTCTGGTGACTGTGGAGGCCAGGTCATCTGGTGTAGCACCCCATCACTCTCCTTCTTTGTCAAATAGCCCTTACACAGCCTGGAGGTGTGTTTGGGGTCATTGTCCTGTTGATAAATAAATGATGGTCCAACTAAACGCAAACCGGATGGAATAGCATGCCGCTGCAAGATGCTGTGGTAGCCATGCTGGTTCAGTATGCCTTCAATTTTGAATAAATCCCCAACAGTGTCACCAGCAAAGCACCCCCACACCATCACACCTCCTCCTCCATGCTTCACGGGTGGGAACCAGGCATGTAGAGTCCATCCGTTCACCTTTTCTGCGTCGCACAAAGACACGGTGGTTGGAACCAAAGATCTCAAATTTGGACTCATCAGACCAAAGCACAGATTTCCACTGGCCTAATGTCCATTCCTTCTGTTCTTTAGCCCAAACAAGTCTCTTCTGCTTGTTGCCTGTCCTTAGCAGTGGTTTCCTAGCAGCTATTTTACCATGAAGGCCTGCTGCACACAGTCTCCTCTTAACAGTTGTTGTAGAGATGTGTCTGCTGCTAGAACTCTGTGTGGCATTGACCTGGTCTCTAATCTGAGCTGCTGTTAACCTGTGATTTCTCAGGCTGGTGACTTGGATGAACTTATCCTCCGCAGCAGATGTGACTCTTGGTGTTCCTTTCCTGGGGCGGTCCTCATGTGAGCCAGTTTCTTTGTAGCGCTTGATGGTTTTTGCGACTGCACTTTCAAAGTTTTCCCAATTTTTCCGACTGACTGACCTTCATTTTTTAAAGTAATGATGGCCACTCATTTTTCTTTACTTAGCTGCTTTTTTCTTGCCATAATACAAATTCTAACAGTCTATTCAGTAGGACTATCAGCTGTGTATCCACCTGACTTCTGCCCAACACAACTCATGGTACCAACTCCATTTATAAGGCAAGAAATCCCACTTATTAAACCTGACAGGGAACATCTGTGAAGTGAAAACCATTTCAGGTGACTACCACTTGAAGCTCATCAAGAGAATGCCAAGAGTGTGCAAAGCAGTAATCAAAGCAAAAGGTGGATACTTTGAAGAACCTAGAATATAAGACATATTTTCAGTTGTTTCACACTTTTTTTGTTAAGTATATAATTCCACATGTGTTAATTCATAGTTTTGATGCCTTCAGTGTGAATCTAAAATTTTCATAGTCATGAAAATACAGAAAACTCTTTGAATGAGAAGGTGTGTCCAAACTTTTGGTCTGTACTGTATATATAGTGACATGTATGTATGCTGCATAGCTGATATATATTTATTAATGTGACAATATATGTGGCAGCTATTCAGCATCTATATATATATATTATATATATAGCAGGCTTTTACAATTACAGCTGCATAGTACATATGCACAATTATACTCAGTCTCATAATACTATTATCTAAAGTATTATCTGAGAGACTGAGTATAACATGTACAGACTACAGACAGTAACAGTACTGAGCATAATTCTATATGTGTACATGTACTATAGATGCCCAATACTGGATTTTTAACTTACTACTCTTTTAACTTAAACTTGACTATACCTAACCTGCTGCTGGAACTTCCTGACTGAACCTCCTGGCCTGGGGGAGGACTGAAGACGACTATGAGCCACACTGGATTCTTCACACTGACTGACAGAGTGGAGAGGGAGTCGGTGAGTCTCACTAAGATGGCGCTCCCGCTTCAAGTAAGTTGATGCAAGGGCACGCAGCAGCGCTGTGACGTCTCCCTGCACAGCGCTCTTGTCTGGGCGTTCCAGACATGTTCCAGGCCCTGCCCCTCCAGAGATTAGCGTGCTCCGCCCTAGTGGAGCAGCGGCAGTGCAGTTAGTAACCCAGCAGCCAGCAGGTTACTTAGTCTGCCTGCCGGCTGCCTCAGCTCAGCCTGTTATTAAAGATATAAGAGGGCGCAGCGGCCCCCCCTCTTCTTCCTAGACACATGCGCCCCGTGCGGGCGCACCCCTCGCCCGGCTATAGAAACGGGCCTGTCTACATCCTGTCCTGAATCATTGACTTCCTCTTTGTTTGGACTTTTAGCACAGCAGACAGTCTTGCCTAACTTTCTCAGTCAAACCATCATTATGACCAGAGAGTCCGACTGTAGTGACTCATCGCACATTACACTAATCAATGCAATTTTTTTTGTGAACATATTTATTGAGGCCTATTAAGATAATGATAGAGCTGTTGTGCTGTTATCTCAATTGTACATTTACTATTATGAGGATTACCCTACAAAAATTTCCCTTCACAGCAGCAGTAAATTGACAATGGATTACCTGTCTATATAGGAGACCCTATAATGGGTGTTGACTGCTACAGATACTCAGTATTTTGTATTTTATTTTCATTGGCATAGTACTGCCAAATTAAAAAGAAATGTGTTTTCTATGAATACTGAGCATATAAAATAACCCTTTCTGATGAAAGTGTGTGTCCATTTAATACAATTATGATAACTAAATTTTAAGGACAAGGAAATAATCATTAGTTCAAAGACACTGTTTATTTATTACCTGCATACAAAAAAAATATATAGAAAATTATTACAAAATGTAAACAATTTGACCCCTTAATGACCAGCCTGTCTTGGGCCTTACTGACCAAGCAATTTTTTTATTTGTTCATTGTCACATTCCAAGAGCTATAACTTTTCTATTTTTCCATCAACGTAGCTATATGAAGACTTGGTTTTTTGTGTGGGAAAAGCTGTCGTTTTTAATGGTGCCATTTTGGGGTACACTTAACTTATAGATTAAATTGTATTAACTCTTTTTGGGGGATAAAAAAAAACCCTGCAATATTACCACTGAGTTTTTACATTATAAATTTTGTTTTATTTTTTGGCATAAATAACATGATAACTTTATTCTCTGGGTCATTGCAATTATAGCAATATCAAATACATATTTTTTTTAACGTTATAATACTTTCACACTTTTTATTTTTCATTCTACTGAACTATGTGAGGGCTTAGTTTTTGTAGGATGACTTGTAATTTTCTATAAAAAAATATATGGAAAACAACTTGTATGACACTACCTCAAAAGCCAAATTATTATGCCAATTGGTGCAACTTTTTAGACAAAGTCTAAGCACAGATACATTAGTAAATCTGAGTCAACAGCGTGGTAACACCTTAAAGGAGTTCTCTGGGAATTAGGAAAATAAAAATACTTAAATATTACTTTATTATAAATATATTCCCAAATACTTTTCATTAGATATAATGGCTCGTTCTGTCTACGGAGCAACATCAGGAGAAATACTATGGCCGCTGTTCTATTAGTACACACTAATTAGTCCAAATCACACAGAAGAAGTTACTTCACAACACTGAGGTAAAGAGCTGCCTCATTCCCCTCTCCTGCTTGTCAGGGATTATGATCCTGAATACAGCTGATCAGATCTTCAGCTGAATGTCTGTGGGAATAGAGTTCATGAGGGGACATGAAGTACAGAGGAGATTTGGGGATGTGGGCAATGGGCAGCAGCTCTTGTATGCAGTCTCCATTACCACAGTCTGTCCTGTCTGTCCTCGCTGTACTTCATGTCTCTTCATGAGCTCCATTCCTACAGAGATTCAGCTGAAGATCTTATCAGCTGTATGGGTTCATCATAGTTTTGGGGAAAAAAAGCTCAAATTTTGTATGTGAAAATAATTCAGCAACTAAGCAACAAATCCATTGCATAAACATAATAATGTCACAGCACAATTTTCATCATAAAAAGTTACTTCTTGGTTTGAATCTCTATAATATATTTAACTAAACAGACACAAAATAGGTGACATGCAAACAGTTAATGACATGTTGCTAATTCTAATAATCCGGATAGACTTTTTACATTTGTATTTGGTATGGTGAAGTTTATTTTTACACTATACATTATGTATACTACAACACTATGCAATGTTACACTGCTGTATTCAAGCACTGAGAATATTTGAAAATGATCTATTCCTCACTCTTTCTAAAGCTCTATTAATTACCTTTGTGATGAAAATATAGAGTTCAAGAAAATCAACCGGAACCCCACCTCCTTGTATGCGAGGCCCGGGGCAAATCTCCCAGGCTTAAACTCCCATCCCTGTAAAAATGTCCCTACAAGCACTACATCTGTTTGCTGATGTATTATTCTATTTAGCTTGTTGCTCTGTTTCAAGTAATCTCTTCACAAGGAATTGAGTGGCAAAAGCTACCCCTTAGGCCAGTGAAGGTTACATACACAGCATATTTAGTGTAACCTGAGAAACACCTGCACATTGACAGCATTTGATTCATGTGTTGTCAGTTTTGTGATTAGATCAAATATCTGCAGTCTAAATTGCTATTTCCTTATTTCAGCTATCTCCACTTCATTATTTGTCCTTTTACTTATTTTCCCTTTACCGTTCATCTCTGTTCTTGTCTTTTGAATGTTTTCTATGTGGATGAAAGCATGATATTATATATTTTCAAAAGTTCAATGAATGCTGGTTTTCTTAAACGTGACATCTTACAGCTTAGTTAAATCTGATTTTAGTTTAATCTACTAAACTATAGATTTTAGAACAAATGTAAATATTCAGCATATTATTTCAGTAAAATATTGTGCATTACATTTCTGTCAATGCAAGGCAAATTTTACTGTGTATAAGTTTAAAAAATTAAAAGCATAACTTAAAATTATACTACTATCCTATAGGAGGGAAGCTTTATATCAGGAATATTCAGATAAGACCAAGATAAAGATAGGAGGTTGGGAAAGTTTGGCAGATAAGGGGTTGTTCACATATCAGTTATTTGATCAGTTATTTCCATCAGTTATTGTGAGCCAAAACCAGGTGCAGGTCAAAAACAGCAGACAGGTGTAGATCTTTTCATTACATCTGATCTCTGTTTAGTGTCCACTCCTGGTTTTGGCTGACAATAAGTGATGGAAATAATTGATCAAATAACTGATATGTGAACAACCCCTAAGTAAGATTTAGCAAAGAAAACCAGAGTTCAAGGTGTTGATTTGCCCACCAAATTCTCCAGTTCTCAGTCAGATTGACCATGTGTAGGATGTTCTGGAAAAACAAGTCCTATCCACGGAGGCACCATCTGACAACTTAGAGGAGGACATAAAGGATCTGTTGCTAATGTCTTGATACAATATACTATAGGACACCTTCAGAAAATTGTGAAATATATTCTTTGATGGTCATATAGCTGTTTTGGCAGCACAAAGAACACCTATACAATATTAGGTAGGTGGTTTTAATGTTATGCCTGATCAGCATATTTTCCATAAATATGGAAAAATAGCTTTAGATGTGTCATGAAATAGATAATTTTTGTCAATATCTCAACAGTCCATTTGGTGTGCTAATCAAAAACTTATAACAAATCAATGAACATTTTCATTTTTTTATGGTGCAGTGCTTTCACAGAGCTTGAAGGTGGTGTTGTTGTTTTACTACCCTCTTTATCGAGGAGACTGCCTGGGGGGTAAAAATAAGAAACTGTACTTTAACTGCTTAATTAGGTATTACATAAAAAAAAACAATGTGCTATGAAGCTATCTATTGTTATGCCTAATAAAGAAACATATAAAAATGCCATGCAAATGTGACTCTATGTTTATAGTAAAGTCCTAATTTAAATTCCTTGGCATTATTCTTATATTATATTACATTATTATATTATATTATAATATTATATTATAATATTATATTAAATTATATTATATTATATTACATTCATTGACAATAGTTATGCTTTTGCATATTGCTGATCCACATATTTATGAAATACTTCATTAATAGTAAATAGGATTGTTCCTTGAAACATGAATATTGGTTTCTAAGCCTGGAAAAAAACAAACAAACAAACAAACAAAACAAAAAAACATATATTTACTGTATAGCAAAACAGCACTACTTTGACTTCCCACCAGAACAGACTTCCCCATCCCTATTGTTGGTATGCATACAAGAGATAGGGAAATAAGAGTGTGAGACCCTCTGGGCAAACAGTCTTTTTACAAGAAATGTTTTTTAAAGGAGAAGTTGTGATTACGCCTAACAAGTTTTCAGTTGTATAGAAATGATTTTGCATTACATATAATTAGAGATGAGCGAATTTTTCAAAAATTCGATTCGGCTGGTTCGCCGAATTTTCCGAGAAGATTTGCTTTGATCCGAATAAATTCGTTACTAATCGCATTAAAAAACGGCTACTTCCAGGCTGCAGAGAGCCTGGATAGTGGTGTAGAACACTGTGCCTTGCAGTAAAATGCATAGGGAGTAGTGTTGAGCGAGCACCTATGTGCTCGTATGCTTGGGTGCTCTGGCCGAGCACTCGAGCATAATGTTAGTCAATGGGACTAAACCAGGTACCCCCCCCCCCCCGGCTCGGAAGAGGAGAGGGTGTCTGGTTAATAGGAAAAGGTCAGAATTGCGACTTCTCCTGTTTTACTCCTTTCGCTCGTAAAAGTATGCTAATTAACTGAATTTGTACGCATTAGCGCACAATGCGTACACATTAGCGTCCAAATGTGTACGTATTAGCATACAAATTCAGGTACATTAGCATACAATGTGTAGCATTAGCGTACAAATCAACATTACAGTGAATGCCAGCATTGCGCTCGAGTACACTGCCAGCATTGCGCTTGAGTGTTGGCGTAGGCATGCTCGGCCAACACTCAATAGGGAGTCTACTGTGTCTACTGGCTGCGCTCTTAGAATCGCTGCACACTTTTATGTATTTGGGCAGTTAAGGGGCCAAAACTCACCAAACATCTCAAGTCTGAACTAAGCCTTACAGGTCAATGTTAGCGCCAGCTATAAAGAATTGTGCAGAGGCCCAAGATCCTACTAGAGCGCCAAAAGCGCACGCCTTTTACACCAATTCACTGATTCCACATACATTTCGACAGAACCTGCTCTATTACACGCTTATACAAGCAGCCCCCACAGACAGAGTGGAGATGGCAGTGGCAGCAGCATCAGCAGACTATAGAGTGGCACGACGACAGTGTGGCCAGGTGGCAGCAGCATGAGTAGGTCACAGAGTGGCAGGATGACATACCCTGGAAGTGGCAGCAGCAGTGGAAGTACAGTAGTAGTACAATTTGGAGGCCACAGAGAGGCACAATTACCTCATTTTGACCTAGCGGTAGCTAGGAGGCGGTATGTGCAGTCGGTGGCGGCAGCAGCATCAGGCCGGAGAATGGCATGGTGACATACCCTGAAGAGCAGACCAGAAAAAAGAATTCATGGCCTTTTGGTTAGGATCAACTGTAGCATATGTTCTTATCAGCAGCTGCAAGGGGCAGCAGCAGTCGAAGAAATTTCAAGGCCACAGAGTGGCACTGTAACAGCAGCTGCAAGAGGCAGCAGTAGTCGAAGAAATTTCAAGGCCACAGAGTGGCACCGTAACAGCAGCTGCAAGAGGCAGCAGCAGTCGAAGAAATTTCAATGCCACAGAGTGGCACCGTAACAGCAGCTGCAAGAGGCAGCAGTTGAAGAAATTTCAAGGCCACAGAGTGGCACCATAACAGCAGCTGCAAGAGGCAGCAACAGTGGAATACATTTACTAGGTCAACGAGTGGCACCGTAACAGCAGCTGCAAGAGGCAGCAGTCGAAAATATTTCAAGGCCACAGAGTGGCACCGTAACAGCAGCTGCAAGAGGCAGCAGTCGAAGAAATTTCAAGGCCACAGAGGGGCACCGTAACAGCATCTGCAAGTGGCAGCAGCAGTCGAATACAATTACTAGGCCACCGAGTGGCACCGTAACAGCAGCTGCAACAGGCAGCAGTTGAATACATTTCAAGGCCACAGAGTGGGAGAGGCAGCAGGAGTTGTACTAATTTTAATGAGACAGAATGGCACAGTGACATACCCTGGAAGAGGCAGCAGCAGTCATAAAAATTTAAATGCAATATACTGTAGAGTGGCACAATTACCTAATTTTGAGGTAGCGGCAGCTAGGACACAGCGTGTGGAGGCGGCGGCAGCAGCATGAGTAGGCCACAGAGTGGCACAATGACATAATTTGGACGTAGCGGCAGCTAGGACTCAGCGTGTGGAGGCGGCGGCAGCAGCATGAGTAGGCCACAGAGTGGCACAATTACATAATTTGGACGTAGCGGCAACTAGGACACAGCGTGTGGAGGTGGCAGCAGCAGCAGCAGTAGCATACCATAGAGTGGCACAATTACATAATTTGGAGGTAGCGGCAGCTAGGACACAGCGTGTGGAGGCGGTGGCAGCAGCATGAGTAGGCCACAGAGTGGCACAATTACATAATTTGGAGGTAACGGCAGCTAGGACACAGCGTGTGGAGCCGACGGCAGCAGCAGCATACCGTAGAGTGGCACAATTACATAATTTGGAGGTAGCGGCAGCTAGGACACAGCGTGTGGAGGCGGCGGCAGCAGCATGAGTAGGCCACGGAGTGGCACAATGACATAATTTGGCGGCAGCTAGGACACAGCGTGTGGAGGCGGCAGCAGCATCATCAGACCACAGAGTGTCATGGTGATATAGCCTGAAGGTGACAGCAGTAGCAGCATGAGGATACCTGATTGTTGAGGTGGCAGCAGCATCAGAAGGCTACATATTGGGTCAGTGACAGAGTGGAGAGGTGGGTGGCAATACCAGTCACTGGTAAAGATGCTGAGTGGTAGAAGGAGCAGCTGGTAGATGTGTGGCATCAGGCGGGTGGCAGCATCATAAGAGTGGCTGAGGCAGGTAGCCTGAAGAATACAGTCTCATTTGTCAAGGTTTGGGTGACGCATCATGGCTGATCTAATCTGATGCATCAGGCGTTGGTGGATGGAAATCATGGCTGATCCACGCCTGATTCATCTTGACAAAGGTGAGTCTTTCCACATTTTGGAACGACAGGCGAGTTCTTCGTGGGGTAACTATGGCCCCCGCCGCACTGAACACCCGCTCTGATGCCACACTACTAGCTGGGCAGGACAGCTTCTCCAGTGCAAACTCGGCCTGTTGCGGCCACAAATCCAGTTTGGCTGCCCAGTAGTCCAGCGGATCTTCAATGTGGGGTGGCAGGGTGCTGTCCAAGTAGGCCACCACCTGCTAGTTCAGGGTCTGCTCCTGGTCTACCTGCTGCAGCTGGTGAGTACTTTCCGCACTTGGCGGGTGAAGAAAGCTGCTCATCAGCGACTCCAGACTCAAGTTGCTGCTGATGGAGTTGGTACTGCTCCTACCCCCCCAGCAGCCGTGGCGGTGGTATGTGAGCGCTGAGGGACCCCCCCGTCAGACCTGCGAGAGGATGGACGACAACGCAGATAGGCAGCAGCCAACTGACTACATAGGATGTCTCTATAGTACTTCAGTTTGTCCTCTCAGCAGGTGAAAAAAAGGCCCCCATTTTAGACTGGTAGCGAGGGTCCAAGAGGGTGGAGAGCCAGAAGTCATCCCTCTGCCAGATGGTGACTATTCGGCTATCACTACGTAAGCAAGTGAGCATGCATCGGGCCATTTGCGCAAGTGACTCGGAGGGACTCCCTGCCTCCAAATCCACTGTATACTGCCATGGTGTCTCTGGGTCATCTGCCTCATCTTCCGCATCTCCCTCCTCTGGCTGCTCCTGCTCCTCCTCTTCTGTCACCTGGGTAGAAAAACCACTAAATGCCTGTGCTCCAATGTCCTCCTCCTCCTCCAGTTCAGCCCCCACCAGACTCATGTGGCCGTGAGTTTCCAGTCTCCTGACTAGAAAGATTTTTTGCAGCATCTGTTCCAGGACATGAAGCAGTGGAATGACGTTGTTCATACCATAGTCCTGGCGACTGACAAATAACGTGGCCTCCTCAAAGGGCCTGAGCAAGCGGCAGGTGTCACGCATGAGCTGCCACTGGCTGACATCAAAATTACACAGGGGAGTATGCCTGTCCGCTTGGATCATTAAGAAATCATTTATGGCCTTTCTCTGTTCGTACAGTCGGTCCAACATATGGAGGGTAGAATTCCAACGGGTGGAAAAGTCACAAATCAACCTATGTTGGGGTGTGATAATTAATCCAAAAGGGGTGACAGCACTACTCACTTTTAGAGATGAGCGAATCCTAAAAGATTCAGGGATTCGGTATTCGGCCCGAATCCCACCGCGGGATTCGTGGATTCGGGCCGAATCACGAATCCCATTAAAGTCTATGGGAGACCCGAATCTTTTTGCAGGGGCCAAAGGTTCTGCACAGTCAAGTTTGCCCCAACATGTGAAAACCTCAGAAAATGATGGAAACACCTTGGAAATGCATAGGAAACACCAGGGGCAGCATGTAGGGATGCCTCTGAGGCTCCCTAAGGGCTCATTCAGATGTCCGTTTGGTGTTGTCCGTGTTTTGCGGATCCGCAATTTGTACATGTCACTGCCAGCCAATCACTGCTGGGGAGGTATAGGGGCTGTTACATCACAGCAGGCGTTCCCACAGGCTTCCCTTTGATGCTGATTGGCTGAAAAAAACAGGCATTTCAAATTGGCAGTGACTCACGAATCTTCACGAATCCGCGCTGCCTCGGGATGCCGAGCCGAGCCGAAGCGGGCAAGATTTGTGCGAATCCTTAATCTTGCCGCTCCGGCTCGCTCATCACTACTCACTTATTTTTTAGATTTTTAGATTTTACACTAATTGGTGTTACTTTCCCCCTTTTCCTTCAAGGATAACTACACTCACAATTTGAACCTGACACTGGACTTATATAGGACACTCGGAGACCCTGCGGGTATTGTAAGGTAGACCCAGAACTCTGGGACTGTATGACACAGTTGGCATAGTTGTCCATGTAGGCTAATTATCTTGTGGCAGCCGAACGGACTCGCACCCATTATATTGAGGTTTTTTCCTCTAGGCAACGCTGCTAGTCAACTACACGTATGTCCTTCCTGGACCATTATTTTGAGTCGCGGTTGGGATATGGATGGGACATGTTTTTGGACCATCCACCCCTTGCCCCTTAAATCATTGGTCTTTATGGTCACGAAGCGGGGAACTCACCCAGTTTCTGTGTCTGCACAAGTGTGTTTGGTAAGGGTCCAGGTTTCCTCTGACCGGCATCCCCCCCAGATCTGGGGGGAGACACCAGACATGAAATAAATAAGCCGACCTAGTGTGTTTGCAAGGACGCTGGTCCTGCCTCCAGGACTCTCGGAGAGGTACCCCCGGGATATTGGAGACACCCAGACCACGGAGTTTGTGACCTATTTGGCAACAATATGCAGCTACCATAGCAGCGTTCTGCCTTAGTTGTCCTCATTTGGACGGGGATATGGTCCATTGGACAGCCAAAATATTTATTATCCTTCTTCATGGCTCTTTGAACTTTATTATTTGCCACTGGTCATTACTAACTTTCTCTACTGCTATACATTCCCCGCAGATAAACCGTTATGCCCATAACCATTTTTTGCCACTACATTCTAAAAACAGGAGGCTGTAAGCGTCACAGGCGCTTAGCTATGGCCCACGCATGTGCAGAACTAAACCTCCATTCCGATGGTACATTCTATCCATGGAGCGGGGTAGCGGCACCAGATGGGTACTTCTCCGTATTGGAGAAAGACCATATAATATATTTTTACATTGTTGTATATCAAATGAATCTGCACGTCGGATATAGGCTACTCCCGCCAGAACTACTTTACATACAGCGCATGCGCAGTTGATATACAACAACGCCATGCATTGGTATGTGTCTAGTCATCCATGCCCGTCAGGTTCATCTATTGGAATACCCTTCTTTTGTAACCTCTTATATTATTACTTATATTATTTTATGGACGTTTCAGGTCCAGGGATTGGTTAACACTAACACACTATATATGCAATGTAATGCAACACCTTTTATGTATATATACACTAAGTGATGACACGTGGGGGAGGGGCTGACCCTCTTTGGACAGCATCCCCCAATTGCTGGTTTTGCTATTTATATGTTGTGCACTTCTGGTATACCGCTGCTTGATAAAGGCTCTTGGTAGCCGAAACGTCGCTTTGTTGGTAAATAAACACTCATAATACTGAAGACAAAAGAGTGCTGCGGTCATCTATCAACTAGCCTATGTTGGGGAACGCCATTCTGCCGCTGCAGCTCAAGGAGGGTGTGCTTGGCGGTGTAGGAATGGCTGAAGTGCATGCAAAGTTTCCTGGCCATTTTTAGAATGTTTTGCAGTTGGGTATAAGACTTGAGAAACCGTTTGACAACCAGATTAAATACGTGCGCCATGCAGGGCGCATGGCTCAGCCCTCATTGGTGCAGTGCGGACACCATGTTCTTTCCGTTATCTGTTACCATGGTTCCGATTTTTAGTTGTCACGGAGAAAGCCAGCAATCGATTTTTTCTTTCATGACGCGGAGCAGTTCCTCCCCTGTGTGACTTCGTTCGCCCAGGCAAACCAGGCGTAGAACTGTGTGACACCGCCATGCCCTGCACATGTGGTATGCTGAAGGAGCACTATGACTTGGCCCTGCAGTGGAGGCTGAGGTGGTGGAGAAGGAGCCGGACATTAGCGCAGGATCAGCAGTTTGACAACGAGGAGGAGAAAGTGGCGTCACCTGTTCAAGTTGCTCGTGTGGCTGGACAGGAAGCACATTGACCCAGTGGGCCGTAAAGGAAATGTACTGGCCTTGACCGTAGTTACAACGCCACACGTCGGCGCTGCCGTGCACTTTGGCAGACACCGACAGGCTCAAGGACTGGGCCACCTTTTGTTCTACATATTTGTGCAGGGCTGGGACTGACTTTTTGGCAAAGAAATGACAGCTTGGGACTCTCCACCTCGGCTTGGCACAAGCCATCAGTTCTCTGAACGGTGCTGAGCCCACCAGTTGAAAAGGGAGAGACTGCAGCATGAGCAACTTGGACAGGAGCACTGTCAGCTTCTGCTCTGTAGGATGGCTGGAGGCGTACTGCTGTCTCTTTGCAATCGCCTCGGTGAACGAGGAGCAGGAGCATCTGGAGCAGTAGATAATGACAGACAGCTCCCTTCGACAGAGGTGCTGGAGCCTTGACTGCCTGAATTGGGATGAGTGCCACTGGGTGATGCTACTGTTGCTGCTGCCGACTGAAACACCACATCTGAGCCACGGTTCTCTCTGGCCACTTTGTGGTGATGCTGCATATGTTGGCGCAGGGCTGTGGTGCCAACATTAGCACCCTGGCCACGCTTCACTTTCTGACCACAGATTCTACATATAGCCATGTTCACCTCCTCAGGCGTCTTAACAAAAAACTTCCACACCGCCGAGTAGGCGATTTTACCACCAGCACTCCGCACTGACTGGTGGTACCTCCGCGGCCTGGCTGAGCCCCTGCGTCGCTCTTTTCAAGGCCGGAAAGCACCTGCTTATGCTGATGCTGATTAAGCCTGCTCCCAAGTGCGATCGGCACTTCATCATCATCAACTACAGTTTGCACGTCGCTAATGTCCTCCTCGACTGTCTCGGTGTACAAAGCCTGACCGCTCTCAATATCACCTCCCACTACACTCTCCTCATGAGAACTTGACGGCCTACTGGAAGGAGCGGATTTCTGCCGCACCTCCTGGCTTCCAAGTAGCTGCTGACTGTCCTCAAGTAGTTCGTCCTCTCTGTATAGTGGCGTAGAGCCCATAACATATAGTACTTCTCTGGCTGAGGGAACCGAAAAGGACAGAGGCAGGTTGAGGACTGGTGAGGGCACTTGAGCTGCTCCAGGCCCATGCCAACTAAGGGTTGTGTTTGTCTAACCCACCGACTCTTGGATGGGGGTTTCAGATGTCATCTAGAAGGAAGTGGATGACCGAGTCAACCTTAAAGAACATCTGGGTTGGTGGTCAACACACGACCACTAGATGACACCGGCAGCTGTGCCCTCGCCGAGTGACCCCTAATGCCACATCCCCTTCCTCTGCTGAGACCTGTGCCTATTCCAGAAACATTTGTGCCACTGCCCCTCCCCTGTGAAGGGCCTGTCACCCCTATGTGTGACATACTGTTTGATAAAAAATTTAAAATAAAAGAAAATTAAGAATCCCCCCAGAAAATATACTTTGCTCATTGCCTTGCACAACTGCTTAACTATTTCTTTAAGAAATAACGTCACCCACAGAGTGGCTTAACAATGGGTTGCTGAACTGCAGTACAATGGGTTACCGCACAGCACTACACACTATATGACGATTTTCTTTTTCTATGGCGACTGACGCTGCAAATAGTTATTTAAAATGAACAACCCCACAAACACGGATTCACTGTTTTTTTGGCAAGTCATCTTCACTGACTACGTTAGCACAATATCACGCTTTTCTGTTTGGATGGCGAACAACGCTGCCAATAGTTATTTAAAATGAACAACCCCACAAACACGGATTCACAGTTTTTTTGGCAAGTCAACTTCACTGACTATGTTAGCACAATATCACGCTTTTCTGTTTGGATGGTGAATAACGCCGCAAACAGTTATTTAAAATGAACAAACCCACAAACACGTATTCACTGTTTTTTTGGCAAGTCAACTTCACTGACTACGTTAGCACAATATCACGCTTTTCTGTTTGGATGCCGAATAAAGCTGCAAATAGTTATTTAAAATGAACAAACCCACTTACACGGATTCACTGTGTTTTTCGCAAGTCAACTTCACTGACTACGTTAGCACAATATCACGCTTTTCTGTTTGCATGGCGAATAACGCCGCAAATAGTTATTTAAAACTAGCAACCCCACAAACACGGATTCACTGTTTTTTTGGTAAGTCAACTTCACTCACTACGTTAGCACTATATCACGCTTTTCTGTTTGGATGGCAAATAACGCAGCAAATAGTTATTTAAAACTAACAACCCCACAAACATGGATTCACAGCTTTTTTGGCAAGTCAACTTCACTGACTATGCTAGCACAATATCACGCTTTTCTGTTTGCATGGCGTATAACGCCGCAAATAGTTATTTAAAACGAACAAACCCACAAACACAGATTCACTGTTTTTTTGGAAAGTCAACTTCACTGACTACGTTAGCACTATATCACACTTTTCTGTTTGAATGGCGAATAACGCTGCAAATAGTTATTTAAAACGAACAACCCCACAAACACGGATTCACAGTTTTTTTGCAATTCAACTTCACTGACTATGTTAGCACAATATCACGCTTTTCTGTTTGGATTGCGAATAACGCCGCAAATAGTTATTTAAAAGAACAACCCCACAAACACGGATTCACTTTTTTTGGCAATTTAACTACACTGAAGAATGTAGCACTATATGGCGCTTGTCTATTTGTATGGCGAATAACGCCGCAACTATTTCTTTCACATTTACAAGCTGCCAATCACGGATTATATATGTTTTCCCCCAAACATAACCTAAAAGATTTTTTTTTTTTTAATGTTTTTTTTAATTATAATTTTTTTTTTAATGTACCCCAAACAAGGCTCTGACCCTCTTACTGCACTGCAAAAAGCGACACTAGTGGTGCTTCTTTGAATAAAGCACCCCAAAACAGCCCTTAGAACAGAGTGCAGTGCTGTATAACTTGCTAACCCCTATGCACACTCACTGCTTCTCAGGAGGACGGAAGCGGCTGCCTGCGCCCATGCAAGCGCAGGGGAGCCGAGCGGTACAGTGCTCGTTTCGAGCATGTTCACTCATCTCTACATATGATGTAATGTTAAGCTGAAAAAAAAAATTAAATGGGGTCAAATTGGGGGAAAAACACAATTCCACCATAGTTTTATGTTTTATTTTGTTTTTTACAGTGTTCCCTATGTGGTAAAATAAATATGTCAACTTCTTTCTCCAGGTCAGTACGATTACAATGATACTACATTTATACAGTTTTTCTTGTGTTTTAATACTGAAAAAATAAAAATAAAATGATGGAAAAAAGTATTTTTTTATTTGCATCACCATATTATGATCTCCATAACTTTTTATAGCTACATCTACAGAGCTGGGATCACTTTTTGCGGGGTGAACTGTACTTTGAACTATTGATACCTTTGAACTGTGTATGACTTTTTGATGACTGTTTATTCATCCTTTTTGGGAGGCGAAGCAACAAAAAAATGACAAATCCGCCATTTTTTTCCATTACAGCTTTCATCATACACAATAAATACATTTATATTTTAATAGTTTGAGTGTTTTACGACATGGCAAAACTCATTACCTTGATTTTTTTATTGCTTATTTATTTTTATTTTTATTCTTATTTTGGGGAAAGGGAGTTGATTTGAATTTTTATATTTTTAAAAACTTTTTTTCTTTTATTTTCACTTACATTAAGTCCCCACTGCAGTCTATGGTAGATTTTCAATGTTTCTACAGTATAGAGCCCTGCCTGCCATCACTGTGGTAAGCATGTTAGCCTTTAACAAGCTTGAGACTACCATAACAAATGAACAGCTCTCCTGATCTCTATTTAGGGGAGCCATTCATGGCCCGGGAGAGCAGTGCTTGTGGGGAAAAGCCTCTGAAACACCATGGTCATAATTAACCATTGCATCTGAAAGGTTAAATATCCTTGATCATAGTTATCAATAGTTATCAACGTTATCATAGATTGCAGACATTATCGCAGCGTGTCTGCTATGTAAAACAGCAGGCACCTGGCCGCTATGGTGCTTGCTATGCTAAAGAGCGGGCATCATCTTCAAAGGCTCAACATGCGCTGTAGATGTACAGCCCATGTTGGGTTCACATGAATGAACCCTTTGACAATATTTGTAGAAATCAAGAAATAATCACCATATTGTATTAGATTGTGTTAGTTATAAGGAACACTTTTCAAGTGTATTCATAGTTTTTACTGCATACTAGATCATCAAGTCCTATATTTCCTACTTACAGAATGAAGTGTCTTATTATTTTTTGTCCTCCGAAAAAAGCGGTAGGGCTTATTATCAGGGTAGGTCTTATCTTGCCTCAATGAACAACTGTCACACATTTATGTTTGAACAAAAAATCAGCATTTATTCAAATACAGTATAAACGGAAATTCTGGAAAATTAGTATAACCCTCCAAACCCTGAATTCCAGCAAGCATTTCTTCAGATACTATTGTATTGGCCCCAACTTCTCATGTTTTGCTATAGCGCTTTCCTGAAATGAGCATCTCTTATCCAGGTAGCCTGCTTGTAGCGCATTGGCAACGCAACTGTCAGTGATTTTCTCCCATGAATTCTTGACCCAAGTCACAACCTCTTGCAGCTTTGGCTTCACAAAGTTGCCACGCTGATTTCTCTCCATTTTATTTTCAATGTAGTCGTTGATTTCTATGCGCAAATGGTCCTTGAATGGCTTATTTATTGCGATATCAAGGGTCTGGAGATAAGCAGTCATTCCTGCAGGAATCATGGTGTTGCAGACTTATACCTGCTTACTGTTATGCATTTGGGAGTTTTGTCCTTTTAGTACTTTATATTAGGCCGATTCTGTTTGCCCTGTTTTATATATGTTGTATGTTTGGCATGTGACCACCACCCTTATAATGGCAATTTTTCATGTATTAATTTTAACATAATGATATATAATAAAATTTGTAATTTTATTCTAATGATATTTGAGTCCCCGTTATCTTTCGTTTTTGGGTATAGTGTATATTGAGCCATTTTTGGGGCACGTACATATAATTTTTGGCTCACAACTTGTAGGTTATATACTAATTTGTCTCTATTTTTTATTTAGAGCAATTCAGTCTTATCATGGACTATCATACACGTGAAGCAGCCTGGCAAATCCAGGCTGAGGCCATTTTTAATGGGGGTGGACAGTGTGATGCAGAGCAAAGGACGATCCGTGAACTTAAGACCTCTATTAAAAATCTACTTCACCGTCGTACTAAGATATGGTGGAACAAGGTGACTATGGAACAATATACCCTGAAGGGACTTATACCGCGGGGTTTACGTGTACAAATTTTTCCATCATACGGCCTGGAATCCTCCGAACTAAAGGAAAGATGGGAGGAGACATGTAGTTTATGTTCTAGGACATTTATGCAAATACTGATCAAGTTGAATCAATCCAGTCTATCTGAACTAGATGTGGAAATTCAGAACTTGCAGAATGATTTGGAACAGAGCATATCCTCAATTGAAAAATAAGCTTTCTACAAAGATCTTGAGGAGGCCCAGGTTGGATGGGCTAAACAGATCGGTGTATTGAAGCAAAAAAAGTTTCAAAGAGATAAACAGGATAAAGACAACAATCATATGTATAGATGGCAGCGCACTGGGAACATAATGAGGAACCGAAGCATCTCTGTCTCATCTACAGTTTCTGCAGGTGTGGAGTCTGTCAACTCCGAAAGGAATTTTGACACCTATCGGACCAGAAATTGGGGAAAGAGGAAAAATGATCAACAAAATAGAGTGAAAGAAAAAAGACCTTCGACCCGGGGGTCAACTACACAGACCCTACAGGTAATCAATTTATCTAATCATTCTCTGACGAAGGAGCAGGTGGAGGTATTATCTCTAGGTTTATCTTTTGTTCCAGAATCTAAATTTGATTTTTTTACAGCACTAAAAGACGTCCATCTTTTTGCCCGCAATTTAATGTTCAAGAAGTTCCATCATAAAAACAATACTCCCTGCCATTTGACGAGTCCGGAAGAACTAGAAGCACTGTCCGTCTTACAACAACTTTTGGAAGAACAGGAAGGGATTTCCACAAGTAAGTTAGCTCAATCTTTGATACCCAGATCAAAAAAATTTCCACCTATGTCGTTATTCCCGAATATTGACATATTTGTCAGATTAGTTGAGATAGACCTGAGAAGGATATCCAATAGGATACAACATGATAATTTATCCTACAAACAACGAGAGGCATTGAGTCAACTTAAAAAATTGGAGGGGATAGTTATAAAACCTTCGGATAAAGGTGGGAACGTTGTTATCTGGCCGACTGGAATGTACGAAAAAGAGGCGCTTAGGCAGTTACGGGACCAACGATGTTATAAGCGTCTCACATACAATCCACTAACTAAGTTTCAGACGGAGTTGAGATTAATTTTGACACGGGCAGTAGAGGAAGGGTTAATATCAAATAAAGAGATACAATATCTCATCTTTGATAACCCCACAATTTCCACACTGTACCTACTGCCCAAAGTCCATAAAAATGAAAAAAACCCACCAGGGCGGCCGATAGTATCGGGGGTAAACAGCATGTGTGAACCTATCTGTAAATGGATAGACCACCTTTTAAGACCATTGGTGAGTAACTTACCTTCATATTTGAAAGATACTGGAGACGTACTAAGGAAACTGGACGGCATACAACTTGACTCCAATATGATCTTGGTCACATGTGACGTGGAATCCCTTTATACGTTGATCCGACATTTAGACGGACTTACAGCAGTGCAGCATTTCATCGCCTCTTCACAATGGCAAGGTAAGTTGGGTGACTTGATCCTTGAACTGCTTCAGTTTGCACTCCATCATAATTTTTTTGTGTTCAGGGAGACCTTCTACCTACAGCTCCAGGGAACAGCTATGGGGTCAGCGTGTGCGCCCTCATATGCTAACCTGTTCCTGGGGCTGTGGGAAAGGAGGATCTTCCTGACGGAACCAGTTGCACTGATAGAGCGGGTCCATTTATGGGCCCGTTATATTGATGACATTTCACTTATTTGGCAGGGCACTTATGAGGAACTTCATATGTTTATGGACACACTGAATAACAACGAACTGAACATAAAATTAACTTATAAGACGGGCTTGAGAAAGATGGATTTTCTGGACCTCTCCTTAGAGGTCGACGAACAGGGTTTTATTCAAACAGATTTGTACAGAAAAGCAACTTCAGTAAACAGTTTGCTTCACGCCTCCTCATCTCATCCAAAGAGACTGATAGCCAGTATTCCTACTGGACAGTTTCTTCGGATTCGGAGAATATGCTCGAAGGAAGAGGATTTTCAAATACAGGCAAGAGATTTGAGCGATCGCTTCAGCAATAGAGGATATGATGTAAGATCTATTAGACGGGGATTCCAAAGAGCTAATCAATGTAAACGTGAGTCCCTCATTTACCCTACACATAGAGAAAAGAAAAAGGAAGACAAAGTCAGATTTATTACAACATACAATCAAGGTCATGTGGATGTAAGGAACATTCTTGCCAAACATTGGAAGATCCTCCTTTCCGATAATATTTTGCAGAAGTATCTACCAGTATCTCCCTCTGTTACCTTCAGAAAGGAGAAAAACCTAAGGGATGTCCTAACAAAAAGTCATTATGTAGGAATGAGACCAGAGAGAGCTTTTGGCTCAAAAGGCCCGAGATGGGGATGTACATCATGCGGCAAGTGTGTCGCCTGCCCTAACATTGTGCGTACCACCACATTCACTGACTCCAGGAAGAAGAAAGAGTACACTATTACCCACAGTATAAACTGTAACTCCATTGGAGTCATCTATTTGGCAAGTTGTCCATGTGAACTGCTATACGTGGGCCTCACAACGAGAGAGCTAAAGAAAAGGGTCAGAGAACATGTGTTGGGCATTGAGGCATCAAAGGAGGAGGAGGATCTCTCTATGTTGAAAACCATTCCTAAACACTTTAAATTATATCATGACTCGGATGGATCACTGTTGAAGGTAAGAGGCATTGACAAGTCAATGGTGAACATCAGAGGGGGTAATTGGAGACAACGTTTGGCGCAACAAGAGACACGTTGGATTGTGACATTGAGTACTTTGGTTCCGGAAGGTCTAAATGAGAGCCTAAGTTTTGTCCCTTTCTTGTAGATGGATTGTTTTGGGTCGTTTTTTGCGTGTTTTTCCTCTGCTCTGCATTATATTGGTAAGTGTACGTCAGCATATAAATATGTATGTGGTATCTATTGGTTTTATTAATTTTTATTTATCTATTTATTGTTATTACATATGGTGTCCATGAGGTCATGGATCACAGTTGAGTGATCCACCTGTAGGGACTTACGGATATACCTATGATTAATGTGTTCCTTTCCTTCCTCTTGTGTTTTTCTTTCAGCCCTCTTTCTTCTCTTTTCAGCTATACCTTTATGGACAAGGAACGGCGGTTATCTATGAAAGTGGATGAAGTCGTCATTACAAATATAGATGGATATTGTAGTCGTTACAGCAGAGATTTTACCATCATGATGGACTTTTTTATGTTGATCTTTTCACGCAGGGTTTTTATACACTTACACACCACAAGTACATGTATTGCTCCATTATACTATAGATTTAGTTTATTGGGCTATTGAAAATACACTTAATGATTTTAATTAGTTTGGTATATATATGTTAGGTATGTAATAGAGTTTAGACATAATAATGTAATAATTATATATGTATGTATATTCGTATTTTGCACTGGCACTTTGATTGCACTTTCGCACTTTTCACTGGGTTTCACGTGTTTTCACTCTTGCATGGTTCAGTATGGCACTTATATTTACATTTTATATTTATTTATATATCGGTATATATATATATATATATTTTTTTTTTTCTTTTGTATTTATTATACTATTATTTATCTAGTTATTATTTATTTATTTATCATGTTATTTTTCCACGATCATGTTATTGTCTCACGATCATGCTTATAAATATTTTGTCCATGGGTGATACATAAGAAATGATCTCTTAGATATAAGTCCATCTAGATAAAGCGATCCTTGTATTTGATCTATATGACGTATAAAATTACAAACATTGGACTTTATCACAGTGGTTTTTGTTTTTGCGTTCCAGTGTGGAACGCAATCCCCACTGTGGACACGTACCAGAGATTCGAGATACCGGATGTCCGTTTGCGTTCCATGGTGGAACGCATTCTTGGACTTGGGGATGTCACTTCCGGTGACTGAGGAGCGGAGGTACCATTCGACACTTATATGGCATAATGCTCATGAACATTTATCATTTAGAGCATACAATGGGATACCATGGTAGTGTTAGGGTTACATTTGATTATATTATTATTTAAGTTTGAAAGTGGTAATCACAAATGTCAATGTCACTTCCGGGGCGCTGTTTCCGGTACATCTCGTGGCGCTCGGCGTGACATGAGTAAGGTAATATGGAGCACATTTTAATCTGAGTAAGAGTGGTATAAATAGGACCTTATGTACACAATACATTTACCTCCTGATGAAGCAGCAGTGAAACGCGCGTCGGGGCACGGGGCTACAGTTAAGGTTGTATAAACATTGATATTTAATCTCCCAGGAACACTGCTGTAATGTATATTATAATTGCGATATTGAGGTACTGATACCTTCACCATGGTGTTGCAGACTTATACCTGCTTACTGTTATGCATTTGGGAGTTTTGTCCTTTTAGTACTTTATATTAGGCCGATTCTGTTTGCCCTGTTTTATATATGTTGTATGTTTGGCATGTGACCACCACCCTTATAATGGCAATTTTTCATGTATTAATTTTAACATAATGATATATAATAAAATTTGTAATTTTATTCTAATGATATTTGAGTCCCCGTTATCTTTCGTTTTTGGGTATAGGAATCATTACTTGGTCTATTTTCCTGTCCTGAAGGAAGTTCTTCATGTCTTTAGCGCGGTGGGTGCTGGCTGAATCCCAGACTAGCAGGCCTCTTTGGCCACCCCGCAGAACAAGCGGCAGCATTAAATCAACCCATTTTCTTATAACTGCTTGTGTGGCCCAGGCTTTTTCAGTTTCTAAAATGTAAACGCCTGAAACACATTCAATCTTTTCCTTCTTGCCCTTAGCAATGATTAGAGGTGGGACTTTAGTTCCATCCAGACGAATAGCCAAAATACACATAACACATGCACTTTCATAACCAGTGGAAGGAACATAGACTGAGGAGGCACCCCGGTGATCAATGGTAGTTTGTGATCCTTAGCTCATAAACACTGCAGTTTCATCCATGGCAATCATGTTAAAAAGTTGGTATTTAGAAAAGTCGATGCCATCAATAAAGGTCTTGAATGCAAGTGCACGTTTAATAACTTCTGCACTGTCTAGCTTAAACAGTGTTGTGGACCTTCATAGAGACAGTTCACATCTCTGAAGGAAGCCATCCAGCCAGTGTTGTGATGCTTTGAAATCTTCTGGGGATATGTCTAATTGTGGTGCCATTGCAAGGGCATATTCTTGAATATCGGCTCTGCGTACAACCAAAGCCTTTGCCCTCCTGTCAGCAACCCATTCACAGATCATGTCTTCCAGCTCAGGAAATAATGGATGCCCACCTGATCCACACTTGCGCTTCTTCGCATTTCCCTTGCACACCTGTTGACTGAGCTTATCATACTCTGCTCACCATCTTCTGACCAATCGTAAATCCAACATCTTTTCCTTACAGAAAGTGGTAAGATTCTGGCCCTGCGAGTCCTCAACAATTTTTTTCTTGTACTCCACAGAGTAGCTTTTTCTTTTTGAGCTCATGCTGTCTGGGGGAGTAAAAATGTACCATTACCTATACAGTATAATTACCGATAGGCTACAAGGCTAGCTAACGTACAGTACAGTAGCCAAAGGCAGTGGCGTATTTAATTTTTGCCCCCACTGAACATACAGTATGTCATTTTTGCCCCCAATGAATACCGGTATGTACTGTATGTCATTTTTGCCCCCCACTTAATGTACCATATTCCGGTAGAAGTATCGTATGTAATTTTTTGCCACTGTGTACACACAGACAAAACATACCGGTATATGGTACTTAAATAAACAAGACGACGCTCCAGACTTCTTCACCTCACCCAATCCTGTCATCCAGCGCTGCGTCATCCCATCAACCAGCATGATCCTGCGAGACTGGATAGGATATGGGTATACCACATACCAGTAACTGCACAAATACTGGCAGGGGTGCACCAAGCCCTTCTTCTGCCTGAGGCGAAAACTGAAACGGTGCCCCCACCACCAATTTCTTAACCCAACCCCTTTACCACAATAAAAGCACTCATTGCCCAGGGCCCTCTTCCCTCCTCTTGCCCCGACCTGGTGCTGCCTGAGGCGATTGCCTCACCTGGCCTAATTGATGGTACACCCCTGATTGTCCTGCATGGAGACTGCAGGGCTGCAAGCAGCAGTGTCTCTCCATGTCTGATCTTTGGGAGAAACGTTATAGGCCACACTTTTAACCCATAATGAATATTTACGTTACTACGGTACACCTTTAAGGCTACATTCAAACAACCGTATCTACGGTATTTTATGGCCTGCAAACTGCAGATGAGGTCCATGTGTTATCTATATTTTTAGTGGACCCATTCACTTAAATGGGTCCACAGTCTGCACTCTGAAGACAAAACAAAGACCGCATCCGTATTTTGCAGGTCCGCAGTTTGTGGACTGAAGAAAAACCTTATGTACAGTCACATAAATTTAGCCACACAGTGTTTCAGCCAGGGAGTCACAAGAGGGGCAAATGGGTAGAGGGATAATGGTCAGGGTGAAAAGAAGACATACCAGTAGTTTGCCTGTAGGTTGTACAGTAGGAGACTGGGCTGGGACAGTGGGTCAAGTAGCTTGCAGAATCAGTACAAATGTCACTTCTTAAATCCTCCTCTTCTCACTCGATGCTGCACACTGCCAGAGAGGAGCCTCTGAAGGAAGCAGGGGGCGGAGCTACGGTAGCTGCAGGCATCATTTGAACACACTCTGCAGAGGCCGTGCACAGCGCTGGAGAAGTCACAGGGGCACAGGGACAGGTGCCGCCCCGCTCATCGTAGTGGAAAGACAGCAAGGTAGGCGGGCAGCGCGGGAAGGCATACGCACTGCTGCCCGGTCTAGGCTGACAAGACAACATGTCAGCGCTTCACATCAGCGCTACACATTTGCACCCTGCCCCCCTTTCCCCCAGATGGAGCCACCAGCAAAGAGGCCTTGACTGGCCAATACCATAACTTTCAGGGTAGTGGAGTCCCCCATCAATGCCCCCATCCTGTAACACGATTCTAAGTGATCGTGACATCACTGACGTCACATCACATACCGTACAATAGACTTAATGTAGATAGGTCTTATTTTTGGAGGAGGGCTTATATTTTAAGCCTGCTCCAAAAAAAAGGCAAAATAGCAGTAGGTCTTACTTTCGGGGTAGGTCTTATTTTCGGGGAAACACAGTACTATTATACTCTCCAGAAGAAGGAATTACAGAATTATATGTGCAGAGTCTACGCTCCTGAACATAGATGCCCAACGGCATAGGTAGGTTTAGGGTAGGACCTGCCTGACTGAGACCACCTTGGCGGGGGTAGGTGGGCACAGATGTGTTTTGATCAAAATATATTTTGTAAGAGTCTCAGATTTTATTATATCAGAATGAGGACTTAGTCTATATATAATGCTTGCATCTATTGTGTTTGTGCATTATTTGTTTTCAGTGATTTTTTTTTCATGAATGTAGTCATGTACATCCGCATATTTATTTATCATATTGTGCAGGATGTTTTTATCTTTGTTCACCTTTTTTCTGTAATTTTTGTTTAGTTTGCAGTATATGCTTGAGGGAGTAGCACCTTCAAGTGTGAATGTGCTCCTATTTTATCCTGGGAGTAGCATTCTTGTGCACTTTTGCCCTCCCTATCAGACAGATTGCCTTGATTAGGTGGTACATATAGGAGTGCTTGCTCCTCCTCTCATTGGTTGCTGGATGCACATAGAAGTGACTAGGAGCAGCACACTATATGTGCAGAGTCTGCGCTCCTGAACATAAATGCCCAATGGCATAGGAAGGTTTAGCGTAGGACCTGCCTAATTGAAGACCACCTTGGCGGGGGTAGGTGGGCACAGATATGTTTTGATAAAAATATATTGGCTAAGAGTCTCAGATTTTATTATATCAGAATGAGGGCTTATTCCACATATAATGCTTGCATCTATTGTATTAGTACAGTACATTATTAATTGTTTTCTGTGATTTTTTTCAATTACAGAATTATAATTCATGATGGCATTTAAGAAGTTTGTTTTTTTCCCATTGTACAAAGTTATACATTCTACTGGTTTGGTTAAAGTAGGTGTGATTTGGGTTACATAACAAAATGGGACCAGCTTAGTATAGCACATATATGGGTATGTGTCAGTTCACCCCTAATGGCAAATGTTGTATTTCAACATCCTTGTTCTTATGAGAGATAAGCTGTCCCTAAATGGTTCTGGCAGCAGCTTATTCCCAGCCCGATTAAGTACACATGCATGTTGGCTAAACTGAGTATGCATATGTATGGGGTAATCAGAAAGAATACCTGTCAGCCATAAGAGTGCTAGGTAGTGATGAGCGAGCCGGAGCGGCAAGATTCAGGATTCGCACGAATCTTGCCCGCTTCGGCTCGGCTCGGCATCCCGAGGCAGCGCGGATTCGTGAAGATTCGTGAGTCACTGCCAATTTGAAATGCCCGTTTTTTTCAGCCAATCAGCATCAAAGGGAAGCCTGTGGGAACGCCTGCTGTGATGTAACAGCCCCTATACCTCCCCAGCAGTGATTGGCTGGCAGTGACATGTGACCTAAATTTACATAAGGTAGGGACCTGCAGCATCAGCCTCAGGCCTCATTCACACGTCCTCAAAAATCGTCCGCATCCGATCCGCAATTTGCGGACCAGGTGCGGACCCATTCACAGTCAATGGGACCGCAAAATATGCGGACGGCACACTGTGTGCCGTCCGCATCCGCACTTCCGTTCCGTGGGTCCGGAAAAAAATAGAACATGTCCTATTCTTGTCCGGATCCACGGACAGGAAAAGGCATTTCTATCATGTGCGTTCCGCAAATTGCAGACTGCACATGGGCCACTGTCCGTGTTTTGCGGATCCGCAAATTGCGGATCCGCAAAACACGGACAACACCAAACGGACGTCTGAATGAGGCATCCCTACATGCTGCCCCTCAGAGGCATCCCTACATGCTGCCCCTGGTGTTTCCTATGCATTTCCAAGGTGTTTCCATTATTTTCTGAGGTTTTCACATGTTGGGGCAAACTTGACTGTGCAGAACCTTTGGCCCCTGCAAAAAGATTCGGGTCTCCCATAGACTTTAATGGGATTCGTGATTCGGCCCGAATCCACGAATCCCGCGGTGGGATTCGGGCCGAATACAGAATCCCCGAATCTTTTAGGATTCGCTCATCTCTAGTGCTAGGCCAACAGCTATTAGTCATTGCATAACTTTATCTATTTCTGGGAGAGCTGAGCTTTGAAGAGTATGGCTGTATTACTGTTCTTATGTGGTCTGCTGATCAAGTTTTCTATACTTCCAAAAATCAAATGTGCAACATAGGCACTGGTATGGGAGTAAGGGATGTATACTTAGATAACCTACCAAGTGTATATTTGCAAGAAGTGGGGGACATATGGAAGTAAGTATGATTATATGTTGTTTGGTGCCATAGTGATACACAGGCTTGCATAAGAGCTTTGGACGCAATGCAATAGGAAATAGGAAATTAAAGTTTTTAAATGTATTTGCAAAGTGGCCTAATTTTTCATTTAGATGCATTGGAATAATAAAAATAAACTGGTTGTAAATGTGAACATGTAAGATGAAATATTCACATTTTACCACACTTCTACTCTATGACAAACCATCTATAAGATATTTGTACAGCTTGAATCATAGGTCCTGAAAACAGAAGAGGTATTTAGTGAGATACGCTATTGAAGTATATTTGTTAATGCAAATACATTATAGAAAGTGAACATTCTTTTTGTAACTTGACAAATCTAACCTTTAGAAAACATTCCATATATTTAACTTTCCCTCAAGATTTATGAGTAATAATTTGGAAATGTGAAAATAATACTTAGTTTCTGTGAACATCAAAGCTGAATTTTTGACATACAATCTCTAATTCTTTCTGCACAAACACTTCAACACAAGTGTTTGACAGAGCTGTACATAAAGTGCTGAAAAAGTGAAGCTGTCCATAGATCTCAGAAAGGGTTTTAATCTTTAAACCTTTAGACCATTTAAGATTAGTCCTTCCCCACCTTTTTGACTAGAAACCTCTTTGAAGTGGGAATAAGTGATGTACACCAGTACTCAAATATTTGGTGTAATGTGCTTTAATGCTGTGTTTAACAGACTGTTGGTTTCTAGAAATGCTCTTTAATATATGTTTCATGCGCAAGGTAGAAATGTTATAACAGTCATATAATGGTGATAATTTATAAGTGTGTAAAAGGAGTTTGTCATACTTTGTCACATGTACAAATGTTTTTAAACTATGTTTATGCACTTGATCATACACACACAGGAACATCTCAATAGCTTAGAAGATCGTAAAAAAATTAATTTAAGTAATTCAATTCAAAAACAAAGTGATCCGTTTCAAGTGTTTACTTCTTTTAATGTTGATGAAGATGACTTACAGCTAATGAAAACCCAAAAGTCAGTATCTCAAAATTAGAATATTGTCAAAAAGTTCAATATGGTAGACTCATGGTGTCAAACTCTAATCAGCTAATCAACTCAAAACACCTGCAAATGTTTCCTAAACCATTAAATGGCTTCTTAGTTTATTTCAGTAGGCTACGCAATCATGGGGAAGACTGCTGTCTTGAGTTGTTTAGAAGACAGACATTGATATCCTGCACAAGGAGAGGAAGCCACAAAAGGTGATTGCTAAAGAAGCTGGCTGTTCACAGGGTGCTGTATCAAAGCATATTGATGGAAAGTTAAGTGGAACTAAAAAGTATGATAGAAAAAGGTGCACAAGCAATAGGGATAGTCGTAACCTTGAGAAGATTGTCAAGAAAATGCAATTCAAGTATTTTTGGGGAAATTTGCAAGGAGTCGACGGTAGCTGGAGTCAGTGCTTCAAGAGCCACCAAACACAAACATATCTAGGACATGGGCTACAGTTGTCACATTCATTGTGTCAAATGCATTCATGACCCAGAGACATCAGAAGTGCCTTACCTGGGCTAAGGAGAAAAGGACTGGACTGTTGCTCAGTGATCCAAAGTCTTATTTTCATATGAAAGTACATTTTGCATTTCATTTGGAAATCAAGGTCCCTGATTCTGGAGAAAGAGTGGAGATAAATAAAATCCAAGTTACTTGAGGTCGAGTGTAAAGTTTTCACAGTCAGTGATTGTTTAGAAAGCCATGTCATCTGCTGGTGATGGTCCACTGTGTTCTATCAAGTCTAACATCAGCGTAGCAGTCTACCAGGAAATTATAGAGCATTTTCTTCTGTGACAAGCCTTATAGGAATTCTGCCCACACTATCAAAAGTACCAATACCTGGCTTAATAACCACGTATCACTGTGCTTGATTGCTCAGTAAACTTGCCTGACCTAAGCCCCATAGAGAATCAGTGGGGTGTTGTCAAGAGAAAGATGAGGGAGACCAGATCCAAACATGCAGACGAGCTGAAGACCACTTTCAAAACAACCTGGGCTTCCATAACACCTCAAAAGTGACACAGGCTGATCATCTCCAGGCAGCGCCTCATTGATATAATAATTCTTGCAAAAGGAGCCGTGACCAAGTATTGACTTTGTATACTGTACATACTTTTTAGTAGGCCAACATTTCTGTATTAAAAATTATTTATTTAACTGGTCTTATATAATATTCTAATTTTTTGGGAAACTAACTTTTGGGTTTTCATTAGCTGTTAGCCATAATCATCTACATTAAAAAGAAATGAACACTTGAAATCGATAACTCTGTGTGCAATGAATCTATAGAATATATGAGTTTCACTTTTTGAATTGAATTACTGAAATAAATTAACTTTTCATTGATATTCTAATTTATTGAGATGCACATGCACTACATAAATGTTTTCATGTTTTAATATAGCTGGTCTGGTTAAAGTCATGTTTACCAAACTAAAACACAGTTTGCTGCACTTTATAAAAAAAATTACCTATTTGACCACTAAGCCAAATAACGGACTGAAAATTTCTATTCTTTGTAGATCACTGTTGAAAGTCATCTCATTATAATCACAGGCAGGCTTATAATGACAGAAAACATCTATGTATAGATGACACAGGTCTAACATTCAAAATAAGTGATGGTTAGAGAGCATATTGTGTCCTATCGTTCAGGTGCCTGCTGTGAAACATATCTCTAAATGATGTCAGATGTCAGGCAGGCAGGATGGAAATACTCATAATCATATTGAGATGATAAAATAACTTAAACATTTTGAATCTCAATTAGTTAAAAAATATATTGGGGATATATAACCTTAAAATGCTTCTTTCATAGTTATCAAATGAGGCCACACTTTAATTTGGCAAAATACAAAAAAAAAATTCAAGCTTCAAACATCTTTTGGCTGTTTGACTGCTCTGTACTGTATTCCTGGATTTTGGATAATAACTGTTTTCCACAATTGTTACTTTTTGAGCCCCTGGAATGTGACCTTGCTGGGTTGATGCTACAATGTAAGAGAATAATATTGGTGATCAATGTAAGAATTGACCATTAGAAGATGCTAATCCCAATTCATAAATTGTCTCTTTCCCCATCACTGTAGACAGTGTAGTATCTTCCAGAAGGTATTGCAGCTGGGCAATATGTTGTCTCTATGACATTAGTTTGCTGAAACCTGTAAACCAAAGTGCTGCAAACAAACCCTAAGGTGACTGCAACATACCTATTACACATTCAACCTAATAATTAACATTTTCTCCACTCAATTAGTTTTGACTGGAAAACCTCTTCATGACAAATGTGGCACATAAAGTTCAGTATGATATTTTCCTCTGAGGGGAACCTACTCTTTAAAGTAGCATTAAAGCAAATTCAACTATATCAGTTAATTTTCATTTTTGTGTCAAATACAGTCTTTGGAACAAACAAGAACACACAGCTATGTGTAGAGATTTCCTCTACACTTTGCCTCCTGTTTATCTACTGTACCTGTAAATGTCTGGTAAATAAAAAAGGTTACACAATACATAATATTATACAATAGCAAATAGTAAAAAAAAAGTTAAAAATTCTTTATGTTATGATCCCAAACTTTTTCTACTCCAGTCTTGTTCTCTTGTGTGCTGAAGTGAGATGTGCCTAATTTTTTTAAGGGGCATATGCTTCTTAACCTATATGTGCACTACAATGTAACTGAACATCGTCTGTGTGCAGAGAATGCAAAAAGCAGGTGCACAGGCTAAGCAGGCTCCATATAGGACAGGAGCAAGCTGTGTAATACAGCTATAGCTGTTTAATATTGTAGTCACTGGGATCATTTAACCCCTCAGATGACACTTTCACTGAGCACTTAAACTGGGTGAGTGACTCCCTCTGTCCTCCAATTAGAACCCTCCTCAGTGAAATTGTGGGATCCAATTCTTTGCTACGATAACCTGATATATTATAAAGACTCCCAAGACTTCTATAGCAAACTGTTAAGTCCTGCTTAAAGCAGGCCTTAATGGAAAGCCAGTAAATGGAAAGTATACTATTGAAATCTATGGTACAAGTGATCAAAGGATTACATGTTCAAGTCCCTTAAGAGAATTAAAAACTGTATAAAAAGTAAAGATAAAATGTTTCAAAAATTTTAAAAAACAAAATATTACTAATTTAAATTACTCCCTTTTCCATATAAAAATAAATAATAAAAAAATAAACATAATTGACTTCATGATTTCATTTTTCTATGAATGATATAACAAAGAAAAAAAATAATCTGGCTGATTAGCCTTTTTTGGTCAACTTTTACCCTCAAAATGTAGCTAAAGGTGGTCAAATAGTCATATGTACTTAAAAATTCCAATGAAAACTAGACCATACAAAAAATAAGTCCTCACACAACTCTGTAGACAAAAAATATAAAAAGTTGTGGGTGTCATATTATGGTGATTAGTGATGAGCAAAGTATTCATAAATTCGATTGGGCTGCTTCAACAAATTTTACAAAAAGATCCAAATGGCAAATTACTTCATCATAAAGTGCATTTCTTTGTAATTAATGGGTGTGATGACATGGACCGATGATTGCACCGCTCTCCGTCATTGTACCCCTCAGATGCCACATTCATTCATGATCGCAGCATCTAATATTAATAAAAAAGTGTAAAATAAAAAAATAAAATACTTACCTGATCCATTTGCTTGCTACGAGCAGGCCGCTGCAATCTTGCTTGAAGGTCTTGCACAAAATCTTGCATGTCCTGAGATTACGTTATCACGCTGGCCAGCATGGTGACATCATATGTCACAGCGCTCAGGAATTCGGCCGAGATCTTCAAGCTAGATGGCAGCTGCCGGCCTGTCGGGAGCATGAAGATATTCGGCTTTGAGACAAATCAAATTTATCCTGAAATTCACCAGTAATGGTGATTTAAGAAAACACTTCAAAAGTTTCTATTTTTAAAAAATAGTAGAACATAATTCAAAAATATATAACTTTGGTATTGCTCTAATAGTATTATACCACAGAATAATGTTGTAATGTCATTTTTAGTGGACAGTGAACGCCATAAAACAAAATCTAGAAAACTATGCTGGAATTGTGTTTTTTTTTTTTTTTTTTTTTTAATTCCATCCCTCAAAATATTTTTAAAGTCAAAGTTAAAAATGAAAATAGGCTTTGTCCTAAAATGGTTAAAAATTAGATTAACCTTTTGGTCCTCTGTGCGCCAGAAACTTAAATCTATACCAGGCAAGGGGTTGGCATATACCTGTAGTGAGGAGCCGGGTGCTGCATCCATAGCTCCGGCTCCACAGCAGTCAGGCAGAGTTTGGCCCCGCCCCCTTCCTCTCTCTCACCGGAGGCTCTGCACAGTGAAGGTAGTGGACTCCTGCTCCAGAGGTTTACTGGTGAGTTCAAAAGCCCCCCCCCTATTATGACCTGAAAAATCTACTGATGGCCCCTCTCTCCTCGCTGTGCTGCAGTAAATTACAGGGGCTGCTTATTAGCAAATTTACCCTGATACAGGTAAAGGAGGGGAGGCAGCCTGCAGAGAATGTACAGGACCTGTTCTCTACACACCCTCCCCTACTGTATATAATGTAATCTATCTAATATCTATCTATTTATCTAATATTATCTATCATATATTTATCTAATATTATCTATCTATCTAAAAACAAAAAAGAGAGTGGCAGCAGCACAATATGGTAAGGTTGGGTGCAAATCCTCACAAAAAACTCCCGGCGTCGAGTTCCATGTAGATACCAATAATTCAAAGAACTGAGGCAGCACTCCAGACTTGTGCAAAAAGGGTGGATTTATTCCATACGCAACGTTTCAGCTCTCACAATGGAGCCTTTGTCAAGCAATGAATAGACACACAATGTGACCTTATATAGGACTAGCCTACTTAGAATACATGATTGGTTCATTTGCATGTGATTAACAAATAACAAGTGTAACATGATAAAAACAAATAAAATTCATAATACATAGTGTATACGTGAATCAAGTGAGCATTATTCTCAACATATAAGTAATACATAGTCAAAAAATTATATATACTCAGTATAAAAGTGTCATAATGTGCTGATGACCATATACCATTCACCTGTGGGTGGGCGTGTCATTAAAATATTATTATAATTATATTTAAACTAGAAATCACAACAGTCGTTTCAATGGTGGTTCAGCAGGACCCATCGCGTCCTTCCAGTCCAGCTGCGCATGTCCGGCGTCACCGGACTACGTCACTGCACCCAGGTCACCACACGCGTCCGGCCTATGGAACGCACGCACTCAGCGTGCGCTCCACCGGCCGGCGAGCATGCCGTAACCAGGAAGCGCAGCAAAGCGTCCTGGATACCGCCCGCAAGCGTCAGCGACTGCAAAGACGCAATATCAATTAGTAAGAGAAATATAGCGGCATTACTGGGGAATAACATTGGCCAATTATGGCCTATACTAAATCATATACCAGAACATGTGAAGGACCAAAGGTGCATATTGATTTATCAATAAAATAGGTAATTCTAATTCAATACATGTGGTAAGTTTGGGAGCAGTGCCCTGCCACCCTTCCAAAGCCACATACAAGGAATGGGCCATATATGTACTACCCACAGACTGTGGATCATACATCATGTCCTTTTATGGCCCATGCGGAGAATCACGTTCCCGGACACCCCTCAAGGGTCCAACTTCAGTCCAAAGGATCAGTGTATCTGCACCAATTATGTAAAAACCTCCATGTTAGCTGCAATAAAAAATAATGATAATTACCCCATGTGCCACAAAATCACATATTAAGTAAATAATGTTAATATATATAATATGAATACGGGTCCAAAAAATGAGCCACCAAGAAATCACTGGAAGATTCTTGACAAGTAGAATGATCTGAAGTATGATCTGAAAAATAGAAAAAATAAATTAGTAAAATAATCAGAAAATAATGTGTCTATTCCTAAACACTATATACAGGCATGACAAGGAAGAGAGGCACCTCAGGTGGCTGGCGAGCATGGTCATCAGTCCATCACATTCCATCTGAACTCAACATTAAGTCCCTGAGGTTTAAGTGTCTGAAGGTGGTAGATCCACCAAAGTTCCTTTCTTTTCAATAGAAGTTCCCTGTCCCCCCCTCTACGAGGTGGTGGGACAAAATCCACTATCATAAATTTAAGATCTCGCTCACTGTGACCCATCTCGGTGAAATGTTTGGGAATAGGTAAGTCCTTTCTTTTTTTGCGAATTGTATATCTGTGTTGGTTAATGATTTTGAGGAAAGATTGGTCTATGTGTCCCACCACTCCAGCTTTTTGCTGGGGTGGTGGAGATACATAGATGACATCTTCCTCATCTGGACTGGTGATGAGTCAGCTCTCAATGACTTTCACCAATATTTAAATGCGGTTGATCCAGACATCAAATTTACCTTGACCAGTTCAACTGAACAGGTTCAATTTCTTGATACCCTGGTCATGATCAGGGATGGGAAATTGATTAGTGATTTGTATACTAAACCTACTGATTGTAACACACTCTTAAGATATGACAGCTGTCACCCTAGAGCTATCATCAATTCATTGCCCTATAGCCAACTCCTTAGGGTAAAAAGAATTGTACAGGACCCCGCCAAGTTACCACAAAGACTTGATCAAATGTTTAACAAATTTGACATTAGGGGTTACCCTAGAGCAGTATTACAGCGACATCTCAAAAAAACATTGACTCAAAATCAGAATCAACCAAAAAATAAACGAGATTTAGGGAAACGTATCCCGTTCATTATGATATACTGTGAACAAAGTAATGCTATCGCCAATATCGTCAGAAAACATTGGTACATCCTGGGCAGTAATTTCAAAGAAATTCCTGAGTTTATGGCCCCTCCACTCATATCCTACAAACGTCCACGTAATTTACGGGACCAACTTGTTAAATCGGAAGTCCCATTTAAACGAACACATCAAACATATATTACTACAAAAAAGACTGGCTGCTATCCTTGTTTAAACTGTGTCAATTGTTTTTACATGGTAAAAGGGGAAAGTTTCACACACCCTACTACTGGTTATCAATATAAAATCCGCCACTTTCTGACATGTGATAGTTCATTTGTTATTTATATCCTCATGTGTCCGTGCAGGTTATTGTATGTTGGTGAAACCACCTGGGAACTTAAAAATAGAATTAACCAACACAGATATACAATTCGCAAAAAAAGAAAGGACTTACCTATTCCCAAACATTTCACCGAGATGGGTCACAGTGAGCGAGATCTTAAATTTATGATAGTGGATTTTGTCCCACCACCTCGTAGAGGGGGGACAGGGAACTTCTATTGAAAAGAAAGGAACTTTGGTGGATCTACCACCTTCAGACACTTAAACCTCCGGGACTTAATGTTGAGTTCAGATGGAATGTGATGGACTGATGACCATGCTCGCCAGCCACCTGAGGTGCCTCTCTTCCTTGTCATGCCTGTATATAGTGTTTAGGAATAGATACATTATTTTCTGATTATTTTACTAATTTATTTTTTCTATTTTTCAGATCATACTTCAGATCATTCTACTTGTCAAGAATCTTCCAGTGATTTCTTGGTGGCTCATTTTTTGGACCCGTATTCATATTATATCATATTAACATTATTTACTTAATATGTGATTTTGTGGCACATGGGGTAATTATCATTATTTTTTATTGCAGCTAACATGGAGGTTTTTACATAATTGGTGCAGATACACTGATCCTTTGGACTGAAGTTGGACCCTTGCGGGGTGTCCGGGAACGTGATTCTCCGCATGGGCCATAAAAGGACATGATGTATGATCCACAGTCTGTGGGTAGTACATATATGGCCCATTCCTTGTATGTGGCTTTGGAAGGGTGGCAGGGCACTGCTCCCAAACTTACCACATGTATTGAATTAGAATTACCTATTTTATTGATAAATCAATATGCAGCTTTGATCCTTCACATGTTCTGGTATATGATTTAGTATAGGCCATAATTGGCCAATTTTATTCCCCAGTAATACCGCTATATTTCTCTTACTAACTGATATCGCGTCTTTGCAGTCGCTGACGCTTGCGGGCGGTATCCAGGACGCTTTGCTGCGCTTCCTGGTTACGGCGTGCTCGCCGGCCGGTGGAGCGCACGCTGAGTGCGTGCGTTCCATAGGCTGGACGCGTGTGGTGACCTGAGTGCAGTGACGTAGTCCGGTGACGCCGGACATGCGCAGCTGGACTGGAAGGACGCGATGGGTCCTGCTGAACCACCATTGAAACCACTGTTGTGAGTTCTAGTTTAAATATAATTATAATAATATTTTAATGACACGCCCACCCACAGGTGAATGGTATATGGTCATCAGCACATTATGACACTTTTATACTGAGTATATATAATTTTTTGACTATGTATTACTTATATGTTGAGAATAATGCTCACTTGATTCACGTATACACTATGTATTATGAATTTTATTTGTTTTTATCATGTTACACTTGTTATTTGTTAATCACATGCAAATGAACCAATCATGTATTCTAAGTAGGCTAGTCCTATATAAGGTCACATTGTGTGTCTATTCATTGCTTGACAAAGGCTCCATTGTGAGAGCTGAAACGTTGCGTATGGAATAAATCCACCCTTTTTGCACAAGTCTGGAGTGCTGCCTCAGTTCTTTGAATTATTGGTATCTATCTATCTATCTATCTATCTATCTATCTATCTATCTATCTATCTATCTATCTATCTATCTCTTATATCTATCTATCTCATATCTATTTATCTATCTATCTCATATCTATTTAGAAAAGAAAATTAAAGTTGTTCAATGTGACTAGTGTTGAGCGAGCACCTCTGTGCTCGTATGCTCTGGTGCTCTGGCCGAGCACTAGGGGTTGCTCGAGTGCTCAGCCGAGCACCCGAGCATAATGTTAGTCAATGGGACTAAACCAGGCACCCCCCACGCGGAAGAGGGGAGGGTGTCTGGTTAATAGAAAAAGGTCACAATCGCGACTTCTCCTCTTTTACTCCTTCCACTCGTAAAAGTATGCTAATTAAGTGAATTTGTACACATTAGCGCACAATGCTTATGCATTAGCACACAAATGTGTTCGCATTAGCGTACAAAATGCATACGTATTAGCGTACAAATTCATATGCATTAGCATACAAATTCATACGCATTAGCATACAAATTTGTACGCATTAGCATACAAATTTGTACGCATTAGTGTACAAATCAAGTGCGGGGAAGAGACTCGAGCATTGTGCTCGAGTACACTCGGTGTTCAGCCGAACACCGAGCGGACCCGAGCGTAGGCATGCTCGGCCAAACAGCGAGTTCGGCCGAGCATGCTCGCTCAACACTAAATGTGACGTTTCAGTACTCTTACCAGGACAGTAAAAATACTGTGTGAGAAAAGTCCTGGTAAAAGGAATGAAACGTCACATTGAACAACTTTTGGGAGCAACGTGGAATTTTTTTTTCTATTTACTTGGATTCTGGATCACTTCCACAGCCGCTGGCACAGCATGATTCACATTACTCCTGCTGTGCCGCTTATTTTTTATTTTTTTTGGATATGTCATATCTATCTATCTCATATATTTCTATTATCTATCTATCTATCTATCTATCTATCTATCTATCTATCTATCTATCTATCTAATATCTATCTAAAATTATGGAAGACAGGCAGCCTTCTGACTTCAATGAAATACAGTGCCTTGCGAAAGTATTCAGCCCCTTGAACTTTTCAACCTTTTGCCACATTTCAGGCTTCAAACAAAAAGATAACATTTTAAATTTTTGGTGAAGAATCAACAACGAGCGGGTCACAATTGTGAAGTGGAACGAAATTTATTGGATAATTTAAACTTTTTTGTAATAACAAAACTGAAAAGTTGGGCGTGCAAAATTATTCAGCCCATTTACTTTTAGTTCAGAAAACTCACTCCAGAAGTTCATTGAGGATCTCTGAATGATCCAATGTTGTCCTAAATGACTGATGAAGATAAATAGAATCCACCTGTGTGTAATCAAGTCTCCGTATAAATGCACCTGCTCTGTGATAGTCTCAGGGTTCTTTTTAACCCCTTAAGGACAGAGGCCATTTTGGCCTTAATGTCTGGGCCAAATTTTTGAATTCTGACGTGTCTCTTCAATAAGTAATAACTTTGGGATGGTTTTACAGATTCCAGTAATTCTGAGATTGTTTTTTCGTGGCATATTCTACTTTATGTTAGTAATAGATTTAGGTCGATATTTGCAGTGTTTCCTTGTGAAAAATTCCACAATTTCATGAAAAATTGGAAAAAATTGCTTTTTTTTACTTAAAAATTCTCAGCCTCTAAACTACATAGCGACACCACATAAATTAGATATAGATTCATATCTGCAATATGTCTACTTTATGTTGGCATCAGTTTTTTAGCGTGCTTTTATATTTTCACGGCATAAGAGGGCTCCATAGTTTAGTAGCAATTTTCCAAATTTTCATGAAATTTTCAAAATCAGCTTTTTTGCGGGACAAGTCCAGTTTTCAAGTGGATTTGAGGGACCTGCATGTTAGAAAACCCAATAACTCACCCCAGTTTAAAAACGTCACCCCTCAAAGTACTCAGATTTAGATTGTTGAAGTTTGTTAACCCTATAGGTGTCTCACAGGAATAACCCAAACATAGTCTATAAAAATGGAAAATCAGATTTTTTAGACTTACACATTGGTGTAACCCCAAATTTTTCAGTTTCATATGCCTCCGACACCGTATACCCCTTGTGGGATCTGCGGGACATTTTTATTTTCTATGGGGAATGTGATGTGTGTGGGGGGGTGAAATTTCTTTATTATGTGTGTAGTGTAGTGTAGGGCAGTGTAGTGATTTTACTTTCAACCAGTGTCACTTTTTACCGGTGTGCGTCCACTGGATGCACGCCAGGAAAAAAAACTGATAACTACTTATCAGCCGCAAAAAAACTGGCTCAATAAGCAATTATCAGCCACAGACACGGACAATCTGGCCACACAGATGTTGGCGCAGATGAAAAAGAAAAGAAAAAAAAAGAGCTGATAACCACTGATCACTGATCAGTCGCAAAAATACACAATGGCTGATAAGTGATTATCGGCCACAGACACGGGACAATCTGGCCACATAGATGTTGGCCAGATGGTCCCAAAAAAAAAAAAAGCCCAAATTAGCAGGGAGCAGAAGGAGCTGACAGATCCAGGCAGGCCACTAGGTGGCACTGCTCTGCATCAAGATGAAGATCACTCACCACCGAGGAGGCAGGCAGAGGCAGCAACAAGGGGGACGAAGGACTACAGGACAGGTAAGCTATATTGGACTGGGGGGCCAGGGGGGCACTGTACTAACCAGGCACTTGCTCAGCTCGCGATCCGGACAAACAGGAAGCGGGCTAAGCAGGTGCCTTTACTTACATTTAATGTTTTGGCCAGTGATTGGCCAGTGATTGGTCAGTGTATACTCGCAGAGTACCCGGTGCCTGCTGTGAATGGCTGGTCTGAATAGGCCAGCTATTCACAGCGATCACCATTATGGGGGGGCACGGCTCCCCCCGAGGCCTTCACTACCTACGAGGCCTGTGGCTAACAGCCGCCATCACAGCATGTAAACCCCGCTGCACTGCGTAGGGGGTGTTTACATGCAGGACGTACAGGTGCGCCCTGTAGCGCGAACTACCTTGCGCCCTGGACGTACCAGGACGTCCATTGTCGCCAAAGGGTTAAAGCACAGAGAGCATCATGAAGACCAAGGAACACACCAGGCAGGTCCGTGATACTGTTGTCGAGAAATTTAAAGCTGGATTTGGATACCAAAAGATTTCCCAAGCTTTAAACATCCCAAGGAGCACTGTGCAAGTAATCATATTGAAATGGAAGTGAATCAGACCACTGCAAATCTACCAAGACCCGGCCATCCCTCTAAACTTTCATCTCAAACAAGGAGAAGACTGATCAAAGATGCAGCCAAGAGGCCCATGATCACTCTGGATGAAGAGATCTACAGCTGAGGTGGGAGAGTCTGTCCATAGGACAACAATCAGTCGAACACTTCACAAATCTGGCCTTTATGGAAGAGTGGCAAGAAGAAAGCCATTTCTCAAAGATAGCCATAAAAATTCTTGTTTACAGTTTGCCACAAGCCACCTGACAGACACACCAAACATGTGGAAGAAGGTGCTCTGGTCAGATGAAACCAATATCCAACTTTTTGGAAACAATGCAAAACAATATGTTTGGCGTAAAAACAACACAGCTCATCACCCTGAACACACCATCCCCACTGTCAAACATGGTGGTGGCAGCATCATGGTTTGGGCCTGATTTTCATCAGCAGGGACAGGGAAGATGGTTAAAATTGATGGGAAGATGGATGGAGCCAAATACAGTACCATTCTGGATGAAAACCTGTTGGAGTCTGCAAAAGACCTGAGACTAGGACAGAGATTTATCTTCGAACAAGACAATGATCCCAAACATAAAGCAAAATCTACAATGGAATGGTTCAAAAATAAACGTATCCAGGTCTTAGAATGACCAAGTCAAAGTCCAGACCTGAATCCAATTGAGAATATGTGGAAAGAGCTGAAAACTGCTGTTCACAAATGCTCTCCATCCAACCTCAAAGAGCTCGAGCTGTTTTGCAAGAAAGAATGGGCAAGAATTTCAGTCTCTAGATGTGCAAAACTGATAGAGACATACCCCAAGCGACTTGCAGCTGTAATCGCAGCAAAAGGTGGCACAACAAAGTATTAATGCAAGGGGGCCGAATAATTTTGCACGCCCCACTTTTCAGTTTTATTATTACAAAAAAAGTTTAAATGATCCAATAAATTTTGTTCTACTTCACAATTGTGACCCACTTGTTGTTGATTCTTCACCAAAAATTGAAAATGTTATATCTTTTTGTTTGAAGCCTGAAATGTGGCAAAAGGTTGAAAAGTTCCAGGGGGCCGAATACTTTCTCAAGGCACTGTAAGTGGATTCCTTTATTCACCCAACACTCAATGCCATTGAGTGTTTAGGTGAATAAAGAAATCCACTTTATTTCATTTCTACTTGCATTTTTACATTTTTTTCATATTTCTTTCTATTCGTTATTTACTTTTTTACTTTGAATGCAGAGAACAAATGATCTACATGTCCCTGCTGTCTCTATATACAGAGCACTGGTAACAGGGACTATTTTCAGGTATTTTCTGATTATTTAAGAGAGTTAGGGCCTATTCACACGACCGTGTGAATGGGGCCGCATCTATTCCGCAATTTTGCAGAATAGATGCGGCCCCATTTATTTCTATTGGCAGCACTACATCGCGATGAGCCGCGGCTCCGTGAAAATATATAGAACATGTCCTATTGTCCGCAATAGCGGACAAGAATAGGCATTTTGTGTTGGGTGCCGGCCATGTGTGTTCTGCAAATTGCGGAACACACACTGGTCGGCATCCATGTTTTTCGGCAACATGGCCGTCTGAATGGCCCCTAAAACAAGTGAAGCACACTTAGGGCTCATGCACACAAACATGTGCAATTTGCGGTCCCCAATGCATGGGCACCATCAGTACAGATGCCGCATACTAATCCAGACCCATTCAACTTGAATCCGCAAAACATCCGCAAAAAAATAGAACATGTACTCCATAGTGCTTCTGTGGGGTTCTGTGCCTCCGGTCCACACTGCTCCTTCTGGATTGCGGACCTATTCAAGTGAATGGGCCCGCATCTGTGATACGGTGTGCACGCAACCGGTGCCCATATATTGCAGATGAGCAACGGTCGTCTACATGAGGCCTTAGGCTGAGTTCACACTTCAGTTATTTCCATCAGTTAGGGCTCGCTCACATGACCGTATCTTTCTTTCCGTGTCCGTTCTGTTTTTTTGTGGACCGTATGCGGAACCATTCATTTCAATGGGTCCGCAAAAAAAATGGAAGGTCTTCCGTGTGCATTCCGTTTCCGTATGTCCGTATTTCCATTCCGCAAGATTATGAGTCTTGTCCTATTATTGTCCGCATCCCGGACAAGGATAATACAGTTCTATTAAGGGCCGGCTGTTCCGTTCTGCAAAATACGGAATGTACACGGACGTCATTCATATTTTTTGCGGACAGCAAAATACATACGATCGTGTGAACGAGCCCTTATTGTGAGCCTAAACTAGGTGTGGGTCAAAAACACAGAACAGGTGCAGATCTTTCCATTATACCTCATCTCTGAGTTGCCTTCACTACTGGTTTTGGCTCACAATAACTGATGGAAATCACTGAACAACTGACGGGTGAACTGGGCCTTACCTGCTTCTTGACACAGGCTCTCAGCTCCGATGCTCTCCGACCTCTGCTCAGGTCCCTGGATGTCATCATCCATTTTGACGCCGCCTGCAACCAATCGTGGTCCACGGTGGTGACTTCTCTCCTTGCGTCAAGTCAATAAATGTCACTGTTGATAAAGTACTTCAGAATTTGGGGCCCCGCTTTTATTTTCGCCCAGGGCCACATTTTGGCTAAAACCGGCCCTGCTGATGGGGGTCTGATCTGAGGTCTGATATGGGTGTCTGATCTGAGGTCTGAAATGAGGGTTTTATATGAAGTTTGATATGAGAGTTTGATCTGAGGTCTGATATGGAGTTCTGATCGTAAGTCTTATTAAAGTTGGGGGTTTAATTTGGGGGTCACATGAAGATTGGGGGTCTGTTCTGAGGTCTGATGAAAAATATTATGTTCTTATTTTCCTCCTCTAAAACCTAGGTGTGTCACCATCAGGTCCATCTTATAAAGCAAAAAATACAGTTAATTGAAAACCATTCCAGGTGACTACCTAGTGAAACTGAATGAGAGAATGCCAAGACTGTGTAGAGCTTTAGTCAGAGCAAAAGAGGGCTATTATGAAGAATCTAAAATATAAACACATTCTGGTTTGTTTAACACTTTTTGTTTACTACTTAATTCAATATGTGTTACTTCATTGTTTTCATGTCTTCAATATGAATCTACAATGTAGGAAATAAAATAAATACATAAATAAAACATGGAATGAAAGGGTGTGTCCAAACTTTTCACTGGTACTGTAGATTTGTTTTTATGACATGGCAAAATATTTGAAGTCTCTTAAGGATACAGATCCCAGGCCCCACTAAATGTATTTTTATGTTACAAGGTTTATTTAATGGTTCTATATTTTAAGTTAGTACATGTTAGGACCAGATAGCTAGAAAAGCTAGAAAAGTTCTGTATGTTAAGATAAATCTTTAAGCTCTCACTCTTTGGCTTCGTTCAGACTTCAGTGTTTGGTCAGTGATTTCCATCATTGATTTGTGAGCCAACACGAGAAGTGAAGCCTACTCAGACATAAGGTATAATGGAAAGATCTGCATCTGTTCTGTGATTTTTACCCATCTGCACTGATGGAAATCACTGACCAAACACTGAAGTCTGAACGAGTCTGTTGGCGTTATGTGTGTCTGTTTTATCTTTTATGTATTTAATTTAGTAATTTCACTTAGTAAGCTTTTTAAAGGGTTTCTGTCACTAGTTTTTTTGGTATGAATCAGGCTGACATTAGACCATGTCATGACCATGTGATCAGTCACATGGTTTAGGAGGAGACAGGCTGTTTGTGTGATCCTAACCATGTGACTGATCACATGGTCATGACATCATTGAAGGTCCTTAAAAGCTATGGTGAATTAAGTGTTTCTTCTCTGCCTGGTCCTGTCAATCAACAGAGCCTCTAGGAGCAGAGGTAACTCCCCTTGCACCTAGGAGCCTTATTAACATAAAATAAAAGTTCATTTTATATAAAAATGGGGGCACCAGTAAATAAAACATATATATTTGGAATCAGGTGACATTAGCACATCTCTAATGTCAGCCTGATTCATACTGAAAAAACTGGTGACAGAAACCCTTTAATCCACCTAGCCTGTTTTATTTCCAGATCTTAGAATTCACATTAAAACAACTATCTAAGGCAATCATGTATCATATAAGTTGTCCCTGTTATATGTGTCCATTATCTTTTATATTACTGGTCAGTGATTTTATTTATCTTATTGAACAGAATAATTATGAATGCACAATAAATACTAGTATTGACATATTGACGCAGAGTACTCACCTAAGCCTTTGGTGAATAGATAGAGCATGAAAACATTTTATACTATAGATTATAATTGTATTTGCTAGTAACCTGTTGGTTGAAAAGAGCACCTCAACTGCCATATGTAACTGTTTTTTTTGTTTTTGTTTTTTTTTTTGCAAAAACATGCTGCCTAAAAATTATGTTGTGCCTTATCACCATCCCTATTTGTATAAACATACATTTATTTGCATATTCACAACTACATTAGTCTATCAAGTATAACTGTTAGTAGATGGGAGGTATGAAAATAGTTGTAATTATAGTGCTTGAAAAGCACTATATTGTTATTCCTCTGTTTCTTTCTTCTTCTTCTTCTCCCTAAATTTCTGCAATTAATACAGCCCGAACCGCTTGGCGTACAGACTCCGTTCAAAGTGCGTTTCGAAGCCCTCGATGGTGACACGTTTTTAAGATATCACAGGTTAAAACCCCAAAAATTCTCCATAGGAATGAATGGAGAGCCTTAGAGTGCAGGCCAATCAGCCAATCACAGTGAATATGCAAATAGGCAGTGTCAGGGAAATATTTTTTTTGTATCCCTTACTTCAATTGATTGTCTCTGTCCAAATTAGATTTTGAGTGCATGCGTCGACGCTAAGAACTCCAGACCACACAGAATGTTGCTGGTTTGAAATCCTATACACTTCTCTTTATTTTCAGGAAGCACTGTCTCATTTTAATTCTCTGATTTAGGAGTGATTTAGGAGTGATTATCAAATCACATGTATCTCCATACCATATTATAATTGGATGTCCAGAATATATAACCTTTTTTGGACATAGAGCATAAATTTATGAAATCACAAAACAGGATATATGTATACAATAGGTTTCTTTTGCATCTGCGCAGTCTTATTCAGGCGTTGGCTGACTAATATTCTCTTTGTCATTCAAAACAGGAACTAGGTGCTTCTGTCTGAAGGCCTATCTTGCGTAAGCTGTTCCAAGCTAAAAACAATCTTGTTATGTTATCTGGGTAAGGTGATTGTTAAATGCATAACATAAGATGTAGCAGATGAGATGTAACAGATTTCCATGTTTTTTCTTATTGCTCACCTTCACAGTCCCCCCTAAAAACATTGAAATCTGTCCTCTATCTTTCCCTAAAATTCAAACTCATGTTTCCTTTGAATGTCTGTAGATCTGAGCGGGAAGGGGATAGGGAGGCTTCACCAGTTTGAGAAGTGTCTCCCCTTGCGAGGGACCCCCCTTTGCAGCTGGACTTCTCAGATCGCCATTCATTCCCTCTGGTTGTCCCTCTCTCTCTCCCTCTCACCCCACCCACAGCTTTCCATGTGAATCACGGTTTTCAATGGGGGAACATTATTTATGGAATTTTCTTCCATGAAGGTGAGGCGTTCTTCCTCCAAACAAGTAAAAGTTGGTACAACCTGATCTGCCCCTTTTATTAACAGTTTTTTAAAGCAAGGGATAACACACAGTACTATAATTATTAATATCAACAACACAACTCCTAAGACCATTTCTGCCATCCATTCATCCAAGAGAAATACTGGTCCCATGGATCAGTAATCCCTGAATTTCTTTTAAGTTCCTGGGAGAGGTTGTCTAACTTTTTTATTGCCAAAGTTACCTTCCCGCTGGGTCCTGTATTGTCGGGGATATAAGTGCAGCATACATCTCTGATCATTTTGCAGACTCCCCCTTTCTCTGCCAATACCATGTCGAGGGCCATTCTATTTTGAAAGGCCATGATGGAGGCGGGTCCCAGCTGATCAGCCAAACCCTGTAAAGCATCTCGGGTGTAATTGACAAATCTCTGTTGATTATAATATATGTAATTTATCCAATCTACATTTTTATTGATTGTTACTTGGGGAAGAAGTGATTCGAACCCTGCTTTTACTTGATCTCTAGCTTTGAATTCACTAGGTACCCCCCTTGGTACTCCTATTGCATCTATATAGACATGGGGATCAAAGCTTCCTTTGGGTTGAGAGTCACTAGACCTTTTATGTCTGATATTATGGTTTTGTTTTATTTCACTTCCTTCCAGGGGCATTATATGTAAAGGCATTATAGCTTTGGCCAGAGTACATTCCCCTGTCCAATTTCCCTCAAGCCTGGATCTTATTTTCATATCTCCACAGATCCAGAAAACGTCCGCTACTGATTGTATCTGATTTAAAAGTTGATCTCTTGAGACATTACCATAGGTACCGCAATAACCTGACCCAAATTTACTGAAATCTCTATCCCCATCAGTATTGCTAAAACAAGTATAATTACCAGGGTAAATGGTAATCCCATAACTTGGAGTTGGTTTTTGAGTGACTATGGGATATTTCATTTTCCACATTTCGCAATCTGGATTAGAGATAGTTTTGTTAGTAAACAGGCTGAGGAAACACTCTTCTGTGGCCGGATTCAAGTGTAAAGGGACTGAACCAAGATGTGGACGGGCTCCAGAACAGACATAACAATTTGATTTATTATTTTGCATGACAGAATATTTCATCCATTCTAACCAGAAATTAATGTCATTATATCCTGTCTCTACTGCATGGGTATCCTCTAATGTGGGATTTGAGATGGCTATCATCCCTCCATTTTTTTGCATATGAACTTTAATTTTCATAAAGTTCTTGATTCTTTCCACAGTTTTCTGAACCCTATTGATTTTTTGTTGTATAGTCTTCCAACGTGGTGAGTCTTCCATATCACTAATTTCGAACTGTGTTCTGTAATCCCCTCCAGCTCCCCTGTAGGTGGCCAAGACATAAGTTCCAGCATCCCCTGGACTGGGGTTTTTTCTATAGTTAAGACTAATTGGGTCCCACTTCCACTACTGCATGGTGGCTTATACAAAGTCATCCTAGTAAGTAAGGACCTGCCATTCCCATCCTTCTTGTTCTGAGCACTCCGTGGTTTGTACCCCCAATCTGTATCCCCAGTGTTCCATCCTACTGCTCCATAATAATCACAGTTTGAACCATAATAATCATCAGTAACACATATGTATTGTGTCCCCTTTTGACACAAGTAATCAAGAGACCGGAGGTCATTCAAGCTTTGTCCATATGGATTGTAATCCACTTGGCATTTGGCAACCTCACAAAACTCAAACTTAAAGGTCGCCACTTGGGTACTTGATGAATTGTACCAGAATGTGACTGTCCCCTAGTAGCTATTCCCCCATCCCGGGTGATCACTACCTCTTGTGCCACACATACACAAACAAAACAGATTTTGTAAAGGATAAAGGTATTCTTCATGATAACGGACTGGGAGGGTCCACTTTCTTGCAGTGCGAGGCGTGTATCCAGGTAGGTTTCCCTTCAAGCTTCACTGAAGTCGGGGATACTAGAAGAACTTGTATGGTATGGTCCTTCAAATCTGGGTTCTAGAGAATCTCTGACGTGTTTTTTCACCAGCACAAAGTCACCTGGTTGTAACTTGTGCGTCTCTTGGTCAGAGTCTGGATCTGGAATAGATGAGAACACTGCAGCATGGGTTATTTTCAATTCATTACATAAACTTACAACATATTTCACAAGATTATCATTCCCTGCACTTAATTGTTGTGGGTGGTACCTCCCCAGCCTGGGTGGGCCTAAGAACAACACTTCATAAGGAGTGAGGCCAGTGGGTTGTCTAGGTGTGTTTCTGATAGAATAAAGTGCAATGGGCAAAATGTCGGGCCAGGGGAGAGAAGTTTCTTTACTAGCTTTCAGAATCTTATTCTTCAGAGTAGCGTTCATTCTTTCCACCTTTCCACTTGATTGTGGATGATAAGGATTGTGTAGGCCCAGGTCAGCTCCCACTAGCTTCCAAAGTTCTCTGGTTACGTCCGCAATGAAGGCCGGTCCTTGGTCACTTTCAATAATTTCTGGTATTCCGAATCTACAAACTACTTCAGTCAATAGTTTCTTTACAGTAGTTCTGGCAGTCATATTGCTGACTGGATAAGCTTCAGGCCATCCTGAAAACATGTCCACCACCACTAGAACATATTTGTATTTCCCGCTCTTGGGTAATTCCATGTGGTCGATTTGGATCCTCTGGAATGAATATAACGGCTTGGCTAAATGTTTCTTCGGTGTTGTTATTATTCCTCCTGGGTTACAAGTGTTGCATATTTCAAAACTTCTTGAATAGTTGGTGGTTATTGTAGTAATTCCAGGTGCCAAATATATTTTGTTAATCACATCATTCATTTGGTTCTTTCCTCTATGAGTAGTATCATGAGCCCATTGTACTACAGCTGGGTACAGTGCCTTGGGTAAGCACAATTTCTTGCCCTTTCTCCAGAATCCATCTTGTTGTAGTTCAGCTCCCTTTTCTTCCCATATTTTCCTTTCTTCTGGACTTACTTGAGTTTGAAACTGTCTTAAAAGTGCAACTCCTGGATTCGGCACTCCTTGTTGCTGGGTCTTCTCTTCTTCTTCCTCTTTTTTCTTTCCCGCTCTTGTCAGGATATATATACCCGCCTCTGCTTTCTCTCGCACCCAAACATCCTCTTGCTTCGGCTGAAAAAGTGCTGCAGCCTTGGCGGCCAAATCCGCTCTGTGATTTCCCTTTGACTCCTCTGTCTCTGTTCTGCTATGAGCCTTGACCTTCAAAACTGCTACTTGTTTTGGTAGCTCGAGAGTTTGCATCAACGTCTTGACAGCTTTATAGTTCTTGATAGGCGTTCCACTAGCTGTCTGGAAACCTCGCAGGGCCCACTTCAGGCCAAAGTCATGTGCGATACCGTATGCATAGGCTGAATCTGTGTAGATGTTAGCAGTCTTTCCTTCCGCAAGTATGCAAGCCTCAGCCAGAGCTTTTAGCTCAGCTTCTTGGGCCGACATGTGTGGAGGTAAGGAAGCAGCCTTCACGGTGTCTTGCAAAGTAACCACAGCAAATCCAGTGTGGAACCGTCCTTGATCATCTGCATATCTCGAGCCATCAGTGAAGAAAACATAATCCGGGTTATCCAGTTTAGTTTCAGAGACAGTAGGAAGATGGGATGTCTCAGCCTCCATTTGTTCGAGGCAATCATGGTCTATGTCATTTCTTTCCCGTGGATCTTCCCCCCTTGCGAGAGGAAGCAGAGTAGCGGGGTTCAGTATGATGCATCTCTTCAGAGTCACATTTTCTGGTAATAAAAGGGAGCATTGTAAACGGATGTTACGTTGCATAGAAAGATGTGGTTGTTGAGATTGTTTGAGGATTGCTTGAAGATCATGGGGAGCCAAAATGGTAACAGGGTGTCCCAGAATGATGTCTTGAGTCTTGTCAAGAAGAGCTTGCGCAGCTATAACAGCCTTGAGACAAGTGGGTGCAGTCTGTGCAACAGGGTCAAGTTTGCAAGAATAGTATCCAAGAGGTCTCATAGAGTCACCATGTTTCTGAGTGAGCACCCCAGAGGCATGACCAATGTGTTCACAGATGAAGAGATTAAAGGGTTCAGAGTAATTTGGAAGTCCTAATGCTGGTGCTTTCAAAATCAGTTGTTTAAGGTTGTCAAAACAATCCATAGCTTGTGGAGATAGTCTTTTAGTGGCCAGGATCTCTTGGAAAGAGTCATATAGTGGTTGCATGAGGGCAGATGCATTGGGGATCCATTGCCGGCAGTAAGTAATTATTCCCAAAAATCCTTGAAGTTCTTTGAGATTACGCGGGTATGGAATATTTTCAATAGCTTTTTTCCGATCATCAGTGAGATGTTTTGTTCCTTGTGAGATACAATGTCCGAGGAATATAACTTTTATACGACACCACTGGAGTTTGGATTGCGAAACTTTAGAATTGATGTTTGCTAAATGTTGGAGAAGACTGACAGATTCGATTTGACAAAGGTGGAGATTAGGGGCACAAAGGAGAAGATCGTCTACATATTGCAAGAGAGCAATTTCAGGATGCTGTAAAATCCATGGTTGGAGACAAGTTTGCAGAGCTTGGGTAAATTGATTGGGGGAATTCTGAGCGCCCTGGGGCATCCTGGTCCATGTATATTGAGCTCCTCGATAAGTAAAAGCAAAGAGGTATTGACAGTCCTGATGTAAAGGGACGCTGAAAAAGGCATTACTAAGATCAATTACTGTGAAGTATATAGCATGAGGAGGTATGGTACTGAGGAGGGTGTGAGGATTAGGGACAACGGGAGTCTCCATAATTGTAGCGGAATTCACAGCTCGTAGGTCCTGTACCAGGCGATATTTGGGTGGTTCACCTGGAGCGGATTTTTTCTTCACAGGAAATAAAGGAGTATTTGCGGGGGATACACATGGGATGAGTACTCCTGCCTGTAGAAAGGTTTTGATTTGGTCTTCTAGCGATCGTTCTTGACCTGCTTTTAGAGGATATTGGGGTAATCTTGGTACCGATGCTCCTTGTTTTAAGAAAACTTGTACAGGTGTAACTGGTAAAAGGCCGATGTCATCTGGTCCTGAGGACCATAAAGTGTTTGGAATTTGAGACAGGAATTCTGACGGGATGGATTCTTCAGGATTAGACACAAGGAAAGCAGGGATTGCTTGAAGGATGCATGTCAATTCGGGTGCAGGTTTAGTTTCAAAATCCAAATACATGCCAGAAGAATCATATCTTATTGTAGCATTCATTTTCTGGAGAAGGTCTGCTCCCAATAGATTAGTAGGACAGGTTGGGGAGACGAGGAGTCTAGACATCAGGCCATGTAAGCCAACTGGTACTGGATATGTCAGACGGGTCTCTGTAGGATTTCCATCCACTCCTACACATGAAATCAGGAGAAAGTATGACATCTGGTGGAAGATCTTCTTTTTTCAAAACTGATCTGGCTGCACCTGTGTCCACTAGGAAAGGAAGTTCATGACCATTGATTGGGAGATTTACAGTTAGAACGGGCCCAGAATGACCTAAAACATTGCATGGAGTAGCATTGATAAAAATAGTAGACACAGGCTTGCCAAAATCCTATGGATGATTGGGGTTGAACCCAGCTTGTGAGGGTTCTTGCTGATAGGCGTTTGGAGAGTACTCTTGAATTTGAGGATTAAGTATTGAATTTTGTGGTCCCGTTTGTGGTCCATAGAAAGGGTTATTTACATGGGTCGGTTGAGGTCTGTCTTGTGGGAGTGGGAAGTATGGTTGATTTGGACTATAACGTTGTTTGTACATTTGTGGATATAACTGTGGATCATTAATGTTTAAATGAGGTCTGTTACGACAATTTTTCATAATGTGTCCAAATCTTTTACAATAAAAACAGACTCTGGTCTCCATTCTTTGTTTATTCGGAAACTGAGTTTGAGGATGTGCAAAAGTTTGCAGTTGATATCCAGATTGTGGGACCATTTGCATAGATTGTGGATAAACTTGCATCGGTTGGTTATATAAAATTGGTTGAGGTGATGTCTTTGGTTGATCTTCAGAGATTTCTTGTAGGACGGCCAGTTTGGTTCCAGACTTTTTTGTAGGTTGTTCTTCAGTTTCTGTGGCAGTTAATAAATTACCTTGAGCTTTAGCAATTCGGAGGATCTGGGTGCTGGGCAAATCCACATATTCTGGCCTTGTAGTTTCAAAATATTGGCGGATGGGTTTTAGTAAACCTTTTACAAAGGAAGTAGCGAAGAGAATTTGATGGCTCTTGGTATTCATATCAAATCCTTGATCTTGGAATAGAGTTAGCATTCGATTGTAATATTTCTCCACAGTTTCAGATTTTTCCTGAGCAGAGTCGAAAATGTTGATTGAAGATGTTGCTAGACGGTCTTTCGCCCAAGCTTCAAGACGTCGGCAGAATTCTTCTCCTGAGGAATATGAATGGATATCATCTATATTTTCTTCGTGTAACGTTGTCTTGATGATTGGCCAGAAAGAGTGTCCAGCCTTTATACTGGCAACATTATAGAGGTCTTTCCAATTTGCTGAATATGTCCTTTGTATTTGATCCAGGCTGCGAAAAAAAGGCATAGGGTTTCTGTCCGGATCTGGCAACTGAATTATTAGGTTATGTACTTCAGAGGGGGTAAATGGGACATAAATTGGTGGCTTTATGGTAGTAGTAGTAGATTGTTGTGGATGTTGTAACAACGGGAGTGTGGGTGGCAGCAATACCGGTTCCTGATCTTTATGTGAAGTTTGTGCGGGTCCAGGTTCTGATTGTGGTGGTGGTGGTGGTTAATTCGATGAGTGGAGTGAGCTGTTGCCTTTGGTGTTGTTGATCCAGGAAACGCTGAGGAACTCTTGAATCAGAAAGAATTTTGGGTCGATTAACTTCCTGCCAGACTTCTTTTAACCAATCAGCAGTATAGAGGTCTTGTACTATAATCCGTATCTCATGCAGTGTCGGAACAGGTGAATGTTCAAGTATTGCAGTCAGAATAGAGTGAATGCATGGGTATATTGGGAAACCAAATATTCCAGCGGAGATAAGAGGAATAGCCAATGAATGGTATTTCTGTTCTTGAGTAACTTCGAGTATGTTATGTATAGTTTGTTTTAGTAAACGCACGCAATCTTCATGATGTTCTTTGTGGTATGTCGGTGCTACTGCATGAATAATATAGTGACAGTTCAAATTACCTGCGGAGGTAATTACTACTCCAGATACTGGAAGTTGAGCACCCCTAGTACGTCCTATAATTTTGTCACATTCCATTTGAATGTGATCGCCACCTTGAGTTACAACTTGTTGGGCTATCCCACCAATATGTCTAAGATATGGGTTTGTAGGATTTACTATTGCCACTGTTGATTGTTGTACAAGATCTCCTACAGCTATAATGAGGGGAGTTTCAATGTTCCAGATTGAAGTGGTCAAAACAGGTGTGTTGAACTGAACTTTAGGTTGTTTTGAGGTTTTCCTTGAAGTTATGTGTTTCATCCTAGATCGCGGTGTGATAGTCTTGTAAGAGCTAGGAGTTCTAGTATCTTCTTCATCACTTCCCACTGTGTTCCATCCCTGTTCATAATCTTCTGTCTCATGTTTTATTTGTCCAGATTGTGGTGTTTCTTTATAATAGGGAGTAGTGGGGAGAGGATCAAAATCCATCAAATTAATTTCCTGATTATCTTGTTGTTCTTCTGATTGTAGTTCTTCCTTTGAAATTTGTTCTTCCCCTGAAACTTCAATTTGTGGATCTTCAGGGCGTATCATCATAATTGGAGATACATCAGAAGTAGGTATATAATAGGCCCCTGAGGAAGTAAGCAAGGGGTATAATGGCTGTGAAGCATTGGGTCTTGGTTGTAATATGATCTGAGGCACAGTGACTTTAACATGAGGTCTTCTGTTAACCACATCAGCAACATGCGTAGAATATGAAGTACCTGTATGCTTAGGTGTAGTGAGATGATCACTAGATAGATTGGGTACATTAAAATGGATACCCGTGGGGGGAGGTACCATGAGAGATTTACTGGAATTGGGTGTAGTAAAATGACTGCCAGTAATAGGGAGTGTAGGTGTATCAAAATGGCCACTAGGGGATTGTTCAAGGGTTGGTGCAGAAGGGGAAGTGTCATTCGAAATTGCATTTGAAGATAAACATGGTGGGGCAGGGTCTGAGCATCCCTTACCACAATCTACACAGTATTCAGCTGAGGGCGGGTTTTGTTGACCACAATTGGGACATTCCCAGCATTTGGACCGTCGCCATTATAGGGCGGTGGTGGCTGTTTCATAATACATACATATACGCAGTTGTATTCCCTTTCTTATCTTTATATTCA
>ONZH01006426.1:0-97827 GCA_900303285.1 Rhinella marina | reverse complement strand
GAGATCAATCTGTCATGATTAAGTAAGAATGACACCACTGGACACTTTAAAAGGAGGCTGGTGCTTGGCATCATTGTTTCTCTTCTGTTAACCATGGTTATCTCTAAAGAAACACGTGCAGTCATCATTGCACTGCACAAAAATGGCCAGGGAAGAGTATCGCAGCTAGAAAGATTGCACCTCAGTCAACAATCTATCGCATCATCAAGAACTTCAAGGAGAGAGGTTCCATTGTTGCCAAAAAGGCTCCAGGGCGCCCAAGAAAGACCAGCAAGCGCCAGGACCGTCTCTTAAAAGTGTTTCAGCTGCGGGATCGGGCTACCAGCAGTGCAGAGCTTGCTCAGGAATGGCAGCAGGCAGGTGTGAGTGCATCTGCACGCACTGTGAGGCGGAGACTCTTGGAGCAAGGCCTGGTCTCAAGGAGGGCAGCAAAGAAGCCACTTCTCTCCAGAAAAAACATCAGGGACAGACTGATATTCTGCAAAAGGTACAGGGAGTGGACTGCTGAGGACTGGGGTAAAGTCATTTTCTCTGATGAATCCCCTTTTCGATTGTTTGGGACATCTGGAAAACAGCTTATTCGGAGAAGACGAGGTGAGCGCTACCACCAGTCTTGTCTCATGCCAACTGTAAAGCATCCTGAAACCATTCATGTGTGGGGTTGCTTCTCAGCCAAGGGAATCGGCTCTCTCACAGTCTTTAAAAGATGATATATAAAAATGAGTGGCTCACCACCTAGTAACCAATGAAATGCAGGGGTGCTTCAATCCAGGCTTACCCTCAGCCTAAAGAATGAATAAAAGAGCTCAATAGAAGTTTAGGATGAGCACACCCTTATCTGGCTGTATTGTTATGATATAGGATAGATGGATAATGCGATATGCAGTGTATTTTCAGGTCCAGATAGTAAGTATACAATAATCATCAGATTGTAAATAAAAAAAGTTCTATTTATTATTCTTATTAAGTAATGCTTATGTTAAAAGTCAGTAGTAAAATCCCCCATATGGTAGGTTAGAGTACAATAGAAAATCATAAGACATCAATAATGCAAGATAAATATTCAAAATAATGGAATTATATCCAAATTAAAAAAGTATGAAAAATTAAACAGAGTGTATATATATATATATATATATATATATATATATCAAAAATGCGCATATATCGCTTCAAATAGCTATAGATTGTGCATATATTGTTTCAAGTTGCTACAGAGACTATGTAGCTATATGCCGTTTTTGTTTGCTTTAAATGAGGATAATTAGTTTTTGAATGTGTCTTTCTTTGCAGAAAGATAGTACGTTACCCCCTTCTTTGACGTTGGTGGTATCGATGGGGTCGTTGTATAGCGCTTCAGCCTCAGTGCTGCAGCTGTTAGCACGAGGACGCCGGAGCGCTGCGCGCGCTTATCTCTTTCCTTCTTGTGATGTCTGTCTTTTGGAGCTAGCTGTGGCGTCCCACGTGCTAGTTCAACTCAGGTGAAGTTCAGCTGGGGATTAGTTAGTTCCTGATGTCCTTCCCCAATGTGATACGGGTGGAGTTCGGTAAATCCATTTGTTTTTCCCCAAGAGAGTTTGGAATAGTTTTAATTGGATTTGTAACGGTAAATCCAATAGTAAGTGTGAAAGTCAATAGGGGTAAAGACTCTCAATGTAATATCCGTTGCTTCTATATGCGCCAGTTATCCAAATACCGTCCAATAATAACGCCAAACGCGTTTCGGGGCCTTTTTAAGCGCTGCGCAGCGCTCCGGCGTCCTCCTAACAGCTGCAGCACTGAGGCTGAAGCGCTATGCAAAGTCTTCCTTCCAAAGTCTTCTGCCCTTTGCCCTATTTTATAAAATATATATATATATATATATATATATATATATATATATATATATATATATATATACACACACACTCATTTATCTCTCACAGTCTTGCCTAAAAAACACAGCCATGAATAAAGAATGGTACCAGAATGTCCTCCGAGAGCAACTTCTCCCAAACGTCCAAGAGCAGTTTGGCGATCAACAATGCCTTTTCCAGCATGATGGAGCACCTTGCCATAAAGCAAAGGTGATAACTAAATGGCTCTCAGGAACAAAACATAGAGATTTTGGGTCCATGGCCTGGAAACTCCCTCAGATCTTAATCCCATTGAGAACTTGTGGTCAATCATCAAGAGACGGGTGGACAAACAAAAACCTACAAATTCTGACAAAATGCAAGCATTGATTGTGCAAGAATGGACTGCTATCAGTCAGGATTTGGTCCAGAAGTTGATTGAGAGCATGCCAGGGAGAATTGCAGAGGTCCTGAAGAAGAAGGGTCAACACTGCAAATATTGACTTGCTGCATTAACTCATTCTAACTGTCAATATAAGCTTTTGTTACTCATAATATGATTGCAATTATATTTCTGTATGTGATAAAAACATCTGACAAACACACATAAAAACCAGAGGGCAGCAGATCACGTGAAAATATAATATTTGTGTCATTCTCAAAACTTTTGGCCATGACTGTACATTGGCCGATTGCTCATGTGTTCTCAATGAGGTGAGAGGTATAACCATTGCCAGATTCCCTTGGTGATAGTTATCTCCCTTTACTGTATGCCAAATGAACATCGGCCGAATATCAAATACACGTTGGATGGTCAGCAGATCCCTTCAGAACTGAACTGGCTCAACCCTAGTGTGCTTATCTTTGGAGATATAGAGTACTCTATGAGCGTAAACCGCTTATTTGCATATGAATCAAAGTTATTTTTCTACGCTACGGAAATACAGATAATACTAAGAAAGGTATGTTTTTCATTGTGTTAGGCAGCACTATGTAGCCTTGCTTATGTTACAAGATAGTTATATTTGCTGACAGATTCCTTTAAATGCTTTTTTGACCAAAGTCACTGTTTTTTCTAATGCAGAAGTCGGTTAATTTTTCCACATTTGATAGTATATTTAGATCAGTTTGATGGTTGACACATTAAAATAAAGAGGGGAATTTCAACAATGTCCTTAAACATATTTGTGGGCCCAATTTACTGGAAACTAGACAATCTGTCAAAAGTAACAATAACGAAGGGCGACAGACCTGCGAGCACGGACGCAAGAACCGAAATAGATCAGACAATGACGTGAAATGTGGTAAAGGATATTGCAATGCACAGCGTATAAGGATCTGCACTGCAGAGGTGGAGGGAGAAAGCATGAGATTCTCAGGACGGCCGTGGCCATCACTACTGCTGAGCATGGCAACCATCTCCTAGGAGACAGCAGCAATCACGAAGAATGACAAAAAAAAAACTTAAATGCAGAAAACAAGGAAAGAAAAGATTTGTCAAAATATTTTTCCAAAGACAGTCTAGGGAGCCTAGAGCTGGGAAAGTGCTGGTATAATGGTTACATCTCACAAAGTCCTGATCTTACCAAGCTTCTTATATCTACTACTTTTTGAAGAGTTTTATGCCTAGCTCATAGGTGTATTTGGGAACCGTCCTTGTTCTGGAACTGAAGTTTAAAAGAACATAATAATTTGCTTCATTGTGCAGCATTATTCAGTTTCAAGAATGCCAAAATATAGCAGTACTTTGATATTTTTGTGATTTTTGGTCAAGAATGAATTGAATAAGAAAATGCCTTTAGTCTGTTCGAAACAGCATAGCAGTTTTTCAGTGCTTGGCAGTCTGGTAGGCAACCTTCGGCACTCCAGCTGCTGTGAAACTACAACTCCCAGCATGCACACTTGCTCAGCTCCCATAGAAGTGAAAGGAGGACTCTGGGAGTTGTAGTTTCAGAACAGCTGGAGTGTCGGAGGTTTCTGATCCCTGTGTTAAATCTATGCCACACACATTAGATGGTTGTCGGCCAATATTAGAGGGACCAACCGACCTATTAATGTGTGAAGTGGTATCCCGACCCTTCTACAATGGGAAAGAAAGATTGGGCATGTTGCATTTTCAGTTCGGCTTTGTGTGTATGTGTTTTTAGTGCCAAGAAAGCCACTGCCAGATACCTGATAAGTGGCATACCTCCTGCCAGAACAAAAGGGTCATCCTAATCTCTTGTGGAGAGTCGAAAGGCTGCGATACCAGAGTTAGTCTGCTAACCCTGTCAGAATTGGTGGCTTGGTCGGGGATGATCTAATGATATTGGGACCTTTAAGGCCAACTTTACGCTGCTCAAATGTTAGGCCAATTAACTGGAATGAAGTTCATTCCAGATAATGAACGATTATCAGGAAGAAGGAACGCACGTTCCTGATAATAGGCCCATGTAAATGTGCTGGCATTTACCTCATGAACAAGCAAACCGGTGGTCGTGACGTTACTGGCCTAGGGTAAGCAGCAAGAAAGACACAATGCTCACACTAGCACTGGGATCTTCTAAAATAGGGTGTCTAGAGGATAGGTCATCAGTTACAAACAGATGGATAACCCCTTTAAGGCCGCTTTCAGACGAGCGTGTTGAAATCCGTCAGTATCCTGGCTCAGGATTCTGATGATATACCATCAGTATTGTCTTCAGGATTTCATCAGGATTTACATGTGTATTTCTTCCTTCCTTCCTTCCTGCCTTCATTATTTATGCACTGTATTTGGAAACAAATCCGCACAAAACTCGGACATGCTGCGGATTTCAAATACTGACGGAAATTATTCGCCCATGTGAATAGCTCCATTCATTAACATTAGCAGCGGATTCCGGTACATTAAATCCGGACTCTATACACATTGCAAATATGCTTGTCTGGAAGCGGCCTAAGTCTGAACAGGCTAAGGTGATAGCAATAAATCCACTTTTTAGACATTTGGGTCAGTGGCTATAAAATGTGAAAATATGCCATTTTGAAAGATATTACTTTTTTATCTCTTTATTTCCCATTGTTATCAGGTTCCTATGGATTCCTACAATTAACTAGTGGAATCTGACTATGAACAGTCTAATGTAGTCAGGTTCAGTAGTAACCTTCATTAGGCTCCACAGCACACAGACTTTCCTATCTAACAAGAGAAGAAGGAGCAGCAACATGGAGAAAGAGTAATGAAAGTAAGGTCTGAAAATGTCTTCTCTCAATGTATCATGGTATGGAAACCAAGCATACTTCTGGTTTATCATCTGTTCCGAAGGGCCGAGGACAAATCCTGATGTTGAGTTGTATAACGATGGTGGTAGTATACATAAGACAAATGTACATGGACCATTCAAATCTGGGTCTCAATTTAAATGACCCCATTATATAAGAACAACATGAACGTTCAGTGTTCTGAAGATCCATCCTTAGTCCTGATCTTATAGGAAGGCCATGGATTCACTTCAGTATTTCGAAATGCCAAATACTGACTCAACACATGTTAAGCTTGGTGTATAGGCCCAAAGACTAAAAGGGGATCTTTCAGCAGGATAATGGGGCCTTATGTGTGGACATTGTTCAGTAGCTTGAGATGTTGAGCATAGGGGTGGGGGGGCTGATGACGATAGTGTTTCACATACTGTATCAGAACTCTGATTTCTTCATCTCCAGCATTGCACTGTATTCATGAGATGCATTGGTTGCTCCACTTTTTCTGCCTGTATTTGACAGTTTCTTTCCATCTTAAGGGAGGAGTAATCAATGCATCACATGAATACATCCGACGTCTACTCCAAATTGGCAGGACAAAGTTTGCTTCAGAATAATAAAATAGCACTCTGACGCAGGAAAGTGTAACACTGGTGTACATCCATACTCTCTGCATCCCAAGAGCTATCGCATGGTCTCCTCAGATTGGGTAATACCACCCTACAGGTTTAAACCATTACATGTTTGGTGACTTAAAGGGGTTGTCTCATCTTGCCTAATGGGGGCATATCGCTAGGATATGCCCCCATTGTGTTATAGGTGCGGGTCCCACCGCTGGGACCCACACCTATATCGAGAACGGGGCCCCGAAAGCGAACGGGGGCGCACTGCGCATGCGCAGCCGCCTCCATTCATTTTCAATGTGGCCGGCGAAGATAGCCGAGCGCTGGCTCTGCTATTTCCGTCGGCTTCATAGAAATGAATAGGAGCGGTGGCCGCGCAAGTGCGGTGCGCTCCCATTCATTTCTATGGGGAGCCGGCTTGGTGGTGGCCGGACCGGAGTCCTCCAGCCACCACCTTGCGGGGCCCCGTTCTCGATATAGGTGCGGGTCCCAACGGTGGGACCCGCACCTAGAAGACAATGGGGGCATATCCTAGCGATATGCCCCCATTAGGCAAGATGAGACAACCCCTTTAAGTTTCACTTTTACCTGCAAATTTGGACTGGAGTGCTGCTGTTTCCTCTTCTATTGGACTATTTGGACTGGAGCCTGCCACCTTTTGCCCTTAATATTACTGTATATATGAGGGTTGCTGATCATTCTTTGTTCTCAGATTAGGAACCAGTCTTCCTTTCAGTGGACACATACCAAGAGGGCTTGGACTGTGTACTTTATCTGTTTGCTATGGGAGTCGATACCTTCAGAGCCGAAAACCACTAGAAAAGGAAGTCATTTCTGCTGGTTATTTAGACCTTATGCTAAAATATGTGATTGCTAAGTTTGCCAAGCTTGCCAAGTTTGTCCCTGAACACCATAAATGACATGGCTTTCCGAGTGTGTATCATGGACTTCAGCAACAGCTGCTGGGCCACAACTTTCTGATCCTCGCCCTATACCTGTCTATTTCTGTTCCAGACCAAATTGTTCTCAAGCTGTAAATCAGAAGCATGTTTTCTTTGTGAGTGGCTGTTTTTACCCCTGAAAGCTAGAATGACTGTATTCTGATGTAATAGCGATAGAAAATGTATCAGTCAAAATAGCGCAGTGTACTGAACTATTCTGTCCCATATTTTTTAGATGGAATCTGCAACGGAGGCCCCGAGCAGAGCCTTCGATGCAGGTATAAATGAAGCCTTAAAGGAGTTGTCCAAGATTTTGATATTGATGACCTATCTTTAGTATCAGATAGGCAGGGGTCCTACATCTCCCATCCCCGCTAATTGGATGTTACCGGCTTTCACTTCTGTAGGAGTAACAGAGTGATTGGCAGGGATACGAGATGTCAGACCACTGCCAATCTGATGTTCATGGCCTACCTTGAGGAAAGGCCATCAGTATTAAAATCCTGGACAACCCCTTTAAAGCTACAGACACAATGGGGGTCAACCGCTATAGCTGACGGTGGATCCGCTGAAGTTATGAAGAGTCACCGACCTCTACATAACTTCGGAGCATCCAGCGCCAGTCTAAATGTAAGATAGCTTCCTTGCTGTCTTACATTTATACCAATTTCTAAGCCTAAAACAGGCGTAGAAAATGATGAATGAGACGGGCCTGCCCCTCCCCTTCCCCACTCACACGCACTTTTTTGTAAAAACTGTAGATAAATGGCTGACAGATCCCAGTCGTTTGTAGGTCAGACAGCTGCACATTTTGGCATATGGTCGCTTAGGGGGTCATTGTATTTTTTAGGTGTAACAGCATATTGATAAATGTATATGTGTATGTGTATAATGTGTCCTCTGTGTTTGAACCCCTTAAAAAATATGCAAAATAATTGAAGTGTGAAGCTATCTTTTTGCATGCATCTCCCAGATAGCAGGTATGGGTGTAGCCGAATTGATGGCGTGTGTGAACCTGCTGTCACCAAACCTTTTGGGACATGGTTGTTTTTCTCACCTGTTGTTCCATCCACACTATTTCAGGGACATCGCACCCTGTGTTGTCTGGATAACGTGCAGCACAGGGTTCAGGAGGCGATGCTTGCCTCATGTCCCAGGAATGATAAAAATCCTTCCAGTGCTCTCTCATCCTGTCATTTAATACAGCGGTGCTGCTTACGCTCCAGGCCGCTTATCTCTTCAGAGACTGTTCATAGTTTCGCCAACGCAAAGCATTTGTCTTCTCCAGCAAACATAGCTCTTCCTGAGGTCAAAGGACGAAGATCTGGGCCTGTTTCTAAAATGATTGATTTCCTGTATGTAGCATAGGGTTAGGGCTAAGGCTACTTCCACACTAGCGTTAGTACGGATCCGGCGGGTCCCTTCACCCGCCGGATCCGTACTGAGTAATACAACCTTGTGGATCCGTAATTCCGGATCCGGTTGTATTAGCGTTTAAACGGATCCGGAATAATCTCTATTGAAGTCAATGGAGGACGGATCCGTTTACAAGTGTGTCCACACCAACGGATCCGTCCCCATTGACTTGCATTGGGGGTCATTCCGGATCCGTTTAGTTGCGGATAACTAGTACGGAGAGCAAACCGCAACATGTTGCGGTTTGCTCTCCGGTCTGAAGACTGAACGGAATGCTTTCAGGAGCATTCCGTTGTCTTCAGTTCAGTTTTGTCCCCATTGACAATGAATGGGGACAAAACGGAAGCGTTTTATTCCGGTATTGAGCCCCTATGACGGAGCTCAATACCGGAATTCCATAACGCTAGTGTGAAAGTAGCCTAAAACGATTACTTGAATAAATCGAGTAACTTTACACAAACAAATCCTTAAATTTCTTGCATCGATGATTCGTTTGTGCCATGTGACCATGTGTGAGTGAAGAGCTTGCTATTACTCACGCTCCGTGGTGTCCCACCTGCCCGCACAGTGCTGCACTGTATGCTGACGTACACACATCGTCAGGACATAGTACACGTATGCAATCACTATGATCTGATGCTGTGTGACGTCAGAACGACAGTGCAGCGTGTGAAGAAGAGGATGGAAGATTTCTGGAGTGTTGGCATCACCCCTACAGGAAAGATAAGTATTTTAGTTCACTGGCGCTGCAGCTGGGCACTGATGGCTAGGAGGTGGAGTGGGGGAACTGATGGCAGTGGGGGAACTGATGGCAGTGGGTGAATTGGGGGCGGGCTGGTGGCATTGGAGGGGGAGCTGGTGGCAATGCTGGAGGAACTAATTGCATTGGCGGGGGAACTGGTGGGAGCAAATGATGGCACTGGCGGGAGCTTATGGCACTGGGGGGGGGGTTGATGAGTTTTTATAGAAAATATTCTTTTAATTAGTTTTTTTTCTTATTAGAGTACTCGATTTAATCTTTGGATTAATCGGTAGAATACTTGATTAATAAAATAATCGATAGCTGCAGCCCTACATAGGGTAGGAACCTACCTGGGGTTTCTCTACTGCAGTGCAAGAAATAAGAATGACATTTCCAAATATATTCTGACCACCATGGGAATGGTTATGGGTAGGTGTAAAAGTTATTCTGTTAACTAGGCCTGCGTCCTGCGGGTGCTTCCTATATATTTATAGTAAGTGACACTAGTGAAATGTGAGCCAGGCCAGAGGGAGGCGGCATATGGTATGCTCTATAAATTATGCACAGCCAACATACGGACAGCAGTGCTTGCCTTACGAAGTGCTTAGACCTGTTTCGAGTGCAAGTGGAATGCAAATTGTTCATTAGGTTTACCACATGCGATAAAAACAGCGTCTCGTTCCTTCACTTTGACCGCTTTGCCACAAAGAGCTTCCTAATTTATAGGAAACGTTAACAATGTCACTTTGTGAGATAAGAGGAAATTCCAGAACAATGGGATTTTCCTTCACTTCTACAAAAAAAAAGGTCGCGTGGGGTTATTCTTTAAAATGGATGGAACGAGTGGCTGGGGAATTAATGTATTAATATGAGTTTATGTCAAGTACCAGAAGTAGAATGGAATTAGGTACACTACAGTCTTCTACTGTGTTATTATTATTGCTGTGAATTCCTTATGCAGGTCCAGTGTTTCCTGCAGGCTATTAACATAATTGTATGTAAAAATGACAGTGTACTTCACTTCTCAATAAAGGATTGCTTTAGTGCTTCAAGATATCAGGGATTATTGAAATACTAAAGTAAAACTGCCCGTGGAGTCTTTTAAGCTTTTGCCAATGTTATACTTACAGGGGTTTTAATTATTACATGAAAGGGTACGCTTCTTTTTCTCTATTCTTGTTTACAGGTAGTGTCTGGTAAGGCGGTTTAAAGGGAATCTGTCACGACGATTGTGGACTATGACTTGCTGTAATACATGAGTAGTACTGCAGACAAAGCACCCAGATCGCTATTTTTTATTTTCTTATTGCTCCTTATTCCCCCGCTATCAGCTGTCAGAGGAGGACTGCTGTGCTCCAGTAACATAATGGAGAGGACTCCTGTGTGTGTGCACAGGGGTCCTGACAATGTATTTTAGAGCAGCTTTAAACACAGACAGTGACGGAACAGTGGGCTGTAGGAAAATAAAAAGTAGTGATCTGGACACCTTATATACAGTATTTAATTATGTGTTACAGCAGATAATTGTCCAGATTCCCTTTAAAGGGGTTATCCCACGAATAATGTAAAAAATGAAAATCAGACATCATATAGTACATGACAGCCTCCTTCTAACAAAGCTAGAACCAGCCCTGTACCTCACATGGGTCCAGAGATCTCCCCATTCATTGCTCTGATAGATTTATATCAAGCTGACAGCTCAAGGGGAGTGTCTTTTCTGCTGTAGCTCAGGAGGCGTGTCTTATCTCCTCCTATCACAGCTCAGGAGGCAGTTGAAAGATGAAACTGAGCATGTACGGCCTTCTCAGTGAGCAGGTCAAAGAAATAAGAAATTAAGTGGCACAATACAGATACATTTTATTGAATAACTCAGTAGCTATACAGAATTTTTAATTACATGCAATTACAAAAGTATTCAGATCCAGGTGCTGGTTTGAAAACTGTAGAATATTTTCCGTGGGACAACCCCTTTAAGTAAATGGATAAGGCCCCTTTCAGACGAGTGAGTTCCACGCATCGGACTCGCAGGCATGCGAGTATGTAGCAGCTCCGGTCCTGACCTCCCAGCACTGACAGGGTCACATAGCTGTATATTGATTTATGATGCTATATAACCCTTAGAGTTCTGGAATGTATTGTATAGCACTGACTTAATGCTGTCAGTGTTAGCCAATACATTTTAGAACTGTAAGAATTACATAGCATCATAAATCAATATACAGCTATGCGGCCCCGTCAGTGCTGGGAGGTCAGCACAGGAGCTGCCGCATACTCATGCTGCGAGTCCGATGCATGGAACTCGCTCGTCTGAAAGGGGCCCAAGAGTGTCTCTGTTTTTGAATACACTTTTTTAAATTGTGGGCAAGCCCTTTATTCTTCTTTAAGGATCTAAATTTTCCTACAAATCCCTCAACAGATTTTATTTTGCATGATGCAGACTGTAAACTGTCATTTACTGGTAATTGACTGGGTAACCTGTGTAAAATTTTGAAGATAAACAGAAGGTTCATGCATGCAACATATTTTTCATCCATGTGCCGTCCATGTTTTTTGCAGTTAGCACACTGACCCATTCATTTCTATGGGGCCATGCACACATATATGTTTTCTGTGGATGTGTGTGGTCATTTTGCAAATTCTAGAACATGTCTTATTCTTGTCCATTTTGAGGAGGGAAATAGCCCTTTCAATTGATGGAATGCATATGCATGATGTTGTGGATCTCTGGTTTGTGAACCAAAATACGGACACTGCTGTGTGTATGCGGTCTAAGATAGTACTTGTAGGTCATCCTGTCATGTGTCTCATATTATATATAGCAGGGAAATGGGCCCTAACTTGGATTCCATTGGATTAGTTTCAAGAATTTTATTTGTGTAAAGTGCTCAAAACGATTGCTATAATTGGGGGTATTTTCAGCATACAATAATGTCATATATTTGATGCATTATGTATCCTCATGCTCGTGTTTTCCATTCTCTAGAGCTACGTCTCTCTGCACTGTTAGGATATTATATTCTCTGTTCAGTGCAGCAATTGTTTCATTCTCCGTCTTGGTTTGGTGTAATAGCCGTGGTTGTCTCGGTGCTGTTGTAATGAGATTTTCTGTGGCTTGTCAGCCCCGAGGCGGCCAGATTGAAGGATGAACTTTATATGTAGACAGGAAATTGTCTCCAGTCCAGACGCTGGTGTTGGGTGTGCTGATGTGCACATAACATGCGCAGTGCACAGAGACCGGCCGCTTCCAAGCAATTGAACAGACAAGCACGGATAAACAAAATTTATCTTCAAAAGTAAAAACCTACAAAGAAAAAAAGAGGGGTTTTCAGTCAGCACATCCCAGTGCGCAGGTGCACGTTGCTATGGCTGATTGCAATAAAAAGGAAAATACATACAATGCAACGGTACACTGCCAACCAGATGAAGCACAAAATGCCATAGAGATATGAAGTATTCTGGAGCTAATGCTATGCTTGTTTGGTAAATTAGAGATTCTTGGCAAACATATTTTGTACAAAATTATCTTGGCCCGTTCACCAAATCGTCCAGGTGATCTCTGTAGAACGGGAACCAAACACTATTTCCTACCTGTTATGTGCCAACCTTGGCTTCCGTATAATCAGGGGGTGTTTGGTTCCACATGCATGCTGGTTCCCTTCTGCCTTTTGCCATTTGTAGTGCTTCAAAGGCCTACACTAATACAGGGATGCAGGTACCAAGCATGCATGCCGAGTCCACTCGGCTTTATAGTTAGCAGTGTGCCGTTGTATGTATTTTCCTTTTCAAAAGTAAAAACCTGCAGATGCTGACATGCACTGTGCACCGAGATCTTCGGCTCCCATCGTCTGTTCTGCACAAAAAGGACATACCCTTAATTTCAACCAGACAGTCTGCCTGACTAGAGTATCGGAGCATCTCATGCTCCGATGCCCTCCTTTGCCCTGTGCTAAATCGCGCAGGGAAAAGTCATTTTGCCCAGTTTCTGTGACGAACCGGGCTCTGCCAGGCGGAGGCTTCCTCCCAGCAGTGAGCCCAGTGACGTCACCGGCACTGATGGGCGGGCTTTAGCGCTGCCCTAGCCAGTAAAACGGCTAGGGCAGCGCTAAAGCTGGCCCATCAGAGCCGGTGACGTCATCGAACACACTGCTGGACGGAAGCCTCTGCCCGGCAGTGTGTATTTGTGAACAAAAGAGCCCTTGCCCTGCGCTATCTTGCACTATCTAACATCAGGCAGGCTGCCTGGGTGAAATTAAGGGTATGTCCGGGTTAAGTTTGCAGTCCTCCCCTGGATCATGCTGAGGAATATTCTCATCTGACGCATGTCTGTAAAGTGTTCCTTTCAGATAGGCTTAGAATACATGGCACATAGGATGCAAACGGCCTGCCGATGATGATTTGTTGGTCTCCCCGGGATTCTGTCTGGTGGAGGTATATGTCCATACACTGGCTCTTAGTGACTTCACTTTTTGCATGGAGGATTTCGACTTGTCAGACTATTTATTACAATGGTTGATGGTGGATGATAAATCTGTCACCCCTTTATCGCTTTTTAGATTGACACACATGATTTGCCACAAAGTAAGCAATGTTGGTGTATATAGAAGGGGTTTTCCATAACTTTATACTAATACTATAAGTATCTGATCGGTGGGGGTCCAACACCCAGGAACCCGCCGATCAGCTGTTTCAGAAGGCACCAGCTTTCGCAGTAGCACCGTGGCCTTCTTGCAGCTTAGCCTAGGTCATGTGACATCACATTCATTGGTCACGTGGCCTAGGAGCAGCTCAGCCCCATTCAAGTGAATGAGGTTGGGCTGCCATACCAAGCACAGCTGCTATACAGTGTATGGCATTGTGCTGGATGAGCTGAGAGAAGACTACTGCCAGTGCCTAATGAAACAACTGAATTGTGGGGGTTCTTGGGTCCTAAGGATAGGATGCTACATGAGCATATATGTTACACACTACAGTAATCCCAGAAAACTCTTTTAACAGTTTGACATTTCGGAGACTTAATTTTTACTTTTTCTGATAGTATGATTTGAAGACCTGCCTCTAAAAATACCTCTCGTGAGTTTAATGTCCCACTTAGGCCTCATGCACTCGTCCATATCCATGGACAGATGCTGGCTACTGGCCTTGTGCATGACGCACAACTCCCACCAGTAGAAATGGCTATTCTTCTCCGCAAAACAACTATGTTCTGTAATTTGCAGGAACGGCACGTGGGTGACCTCCGCCTGCAGTCCCCGTTTTTTGCCGACCCCTAGAAATTAATGGGTCCATTTGTGATCCGTAAAAAATGCAGATCGGACAGAGACCAAATCTACGGTCGTGTGCATGAGGCCTTATGCTGTCAGAGCAGCTTTTTACAGATCTGTTTCTAATATTTTAATCAACATTCCCATTTGTTTCAGTGTGCGCCATAAAACTCTAGCCAGTGGAAGGTTATTCGTTTGGATAAAAAACTGCCTGGTATATCTTCAGAGAGTGGTTTTGTCATCGTGTGGACAGTGATTTTAGTCATTCTCTATCCCTTTTTATTGATATAGTGGAAAGAAACAGTAATTGCATATTGACAAGCTGTGCATAGGTAAATGACTGTGAATGTAAAGCATGGGTTCACCTTTGGACAGCTAAAGGTGAACCGAATGCGTTCAGTTTTGGACATTTGTGTAGGATTTCCTTATCTACCGTACTTCTCTTATGAGAATTATATCATATAATTTAGGTACGCAATGGTAATGGGCCCTCAAACCTATCTGCAGTATACAGGCTGCCAAAAAGACACGAGATACAGGGAAGATTCATCAAGACTGGGGTTCCCATACTGCAGTCTTGAAGTAAGATGCGCCTAATTTATTACTAGGAAGATGCCTCTTAATAAATTAGGTGCATTTCTGACAGTCCATGCGCCAGAAGCTCAGCTAGTAAATCCCACAGGCTTCAGAGGGTATAACCGAAACTTATGAACGGACATTTTGGAAATCCAGTTAACTTTTCCTTTTCTTCTCTCTGCATTTCTTAAGATAAATGTGATACCTGACAAAAGTGTCAAAATTCACCCTTCTATATATCTTACATAGTGCTGAGCGAACTTGTGTTTTAAGTTCGGCATTTAAATTTCGGGTTATCAAAGAATCCCGATATGGATTTGGCTATCATGGACCATAACAGAATTCGGAATCCATTACTGGATTCTTCGATAACCCAACGCTGAACTTAAAACGCTAGTTCATTCAACACTAACCTTAGGTCAATTTGCTCAGCTCCTTCTGATAGATACTTTTGTGGGAAATGATTCAGTAAAACTTATATTTTATACATTTAAATATGTGCTCATTTTTGCTTTGAAGTCCAGGAGGCTGTCTTATTAGTGATGACAGCCTTCTCCCTATGACTGTATACACAGATAGCTGTCAATTAGTGATAGGACCTTTACCTTAAAGGGGTTCTCAAGGAATTAAGAAAATGAAAATACTTAAATATTACTTTATTATAAATATATTTATAATTATATCTCAAATACATTTCATTATTTATAATGGCTTGTTTTGTCTAGGGAGCAATCATCAGGGGAAACAAAATGGCCGCTGTCACATTAGTTCACACAAAACCTGTCCTGATCACACAAGAGAACAAGTTACTTTACAACACTGAGGTAAATAGCTGCCTCATCCTCCTCTCTGCTCTACTTGTCAGGAATCATGATCCTGAAAACAGGTGAATCTCTGTGGGAATGGAGAAGAACAATAGACATGAGAGGATGTGAGGATGTGGTTAATGAGCAGCAGCACTTGTTTACAGTCTCCATTACCACAGCTCCGCATTACCACAGTCTGTCCTGTCTGTCCTCTCTGTACTTCATGTCCCTTCATGAACTAAATTCCCCAGAGATTCAGCTAAAGTTCTTATCTCTTGTATTCAGGATCATAATCCCTGACAAGTAGTAGAGAAGGATGAGGCAGCTCCTTACCTCAGTGTTATAAAGTAACTTGTTCTCATGTGTGATTAGGACAGGTTTTGTGTGTACTAATGGGACAGCGGCCATTTTGTTTCCCCTGATGATTGCTTCCCAGACAAATAGAGCCATTATAAATAATGAAATGTATTTGAGAATATATTTATAATACAGTAATATTTAAGTATATTCATTTCTTAATTCCTGGAGAACCCCTTTAAGGCTATATATCAATCTGCTCAGCTCCTCCTGTACTATGCCTGCAGCTCATTCACCATGTTCAACATGACAGGTTACCTTTAAGTCTTGTCCCCATGTTCAGTTCCACACTTCTAGTCTGATAATCTCTATTTTAGGAGCAGATATTATTTTTATAGGTAAGCATGCTGTGACTTATTTGCTCTGCAGTTCTTCTGATGCCGTCTGTATAACAATATTACAGATATGGATGTCTATATAAAAACGCTGCTGATTTAGTACCTTTTTTGGTGTAGGCCTGTGAGCAGCCCATGTGCACTGTATTCATCACTACCACTTCAAGTCTCTTCTAACATCTAACACGTCTGCTCCTTCTGGGATGGTCCCTGCTGCTTCACGTTCAATCCAGCAATTAGGTTATCTGATAGGAAATGAAGCTTATAATATTAGACGCATTTAGCGTTTTCTTATCAAGGGATTAGAGCTGGTAGTGGCACATCAAATTGTTCATAATGTCGCTGTCAGAGTCGATCACATCATGTTTCAGATGAATTACTCTTTAGTCATGGTTGATGAAGTTGAACTCTTTTTTTTTTTTTTTTTTCACTTGTTCTTTGTGAGAGGTGGCCTTTAATGTAAATGAAAGTGGTATTCTTACATAGCGAGGAGGCACAAATGCACTGCTGATGAAATATGAGACGAGCCGTAGAACAGTCCTTCAAGATGCCCTCAGCCTGCAGTTCTTCCAATGCTGGTCTATCAGTGTTCCTGTTTTTTGGCAAGTCATAAGATGCAGTAGCAACAACAAAAATGGAAGCGTGAAAAAGGAATGAAGTATAAAAATGGAAGATTTCATGGTTTTGCATGACCATGTTTCAAACTGCAGAAGGAAGATTGTATAGGGTTCTTCAAAGCGAGAGGCCTTTTAGGGTTCTTGAGAATGGGTTTCTAAATGAGCGAGGGAACTCTTACTTTGGAAATCAGGTGCTGCTCTCTAGTAAGGGTGCTATTAAAGTGCGGTCTCAATAATGGGCACATCACTGCTGCCGGGAAGCACCTGGACTTGCCCTTGAAACAAACGTGTCAGATGAGGATCCTAAAACAAGAAATCACAAAACAATGTGAATTATTCCTTCAAACGACATATTGATAGACTATTAGGACGCTATTACACATGCAGCTTGAGCCCCGGGTGCCAGACTTGGGCTGTACTTGGATTTGGCACTTGAAAGGTAGAGTCCAGGAGCGGCCCGGCAATTAGCGATAGCCGGACATGTAATGGCGCCCTTAATGCAACATCTACTGTAGTTTGCTTTCTTTTAGTTCACTTGCTGTTACCCATCTCCTTTTTAGCAAGTTTCTGTACTGCACTACTTCAGTGTGACAGCCCGTACTTTATTCTTTAGTCTAAGTCAGTGTAGAACGGTGTGATCTGTGTTAATCCCTTGAACCAGTCTATTTTTCTTAATTATTTATACAGAAAAAAGGGACATTTACCGATGAAGGACAGACTTTGGTAACTGAGAAAAGCAAGTTACAAAATGACTTGGTAATGGATTGCTTACTGATTGGCAAATTATGGTGAATAGATCATTTGATATCCTTTGTACAGGGTGGCCCTCAATAAATAGCTCATCTCCAAATATCTCCAAATCAAACTGCCTAATAGTAAATCTGTCTTTGTTGTCCATAGCAACCAATCAGAGCTCAGATTTCATTTTTTCAGAGCCCTGTAGGAACTGAAAGCTGAGCTCTGATTGGTTGCTTTGGGCAACTAAGACAGATTTACTATTAGGCAGTTTGATTTGGAGATATTGGAGGCAGGCTACTTTTTTGTATGTCACCCTGTATAATCCATCATTATTATTTTTTAGAAGTAAAATATAAAAATTGAAAATGGACCATAGTAGCTACAATATGTGCAGAGAGTAACTATGAGGTTGTGCTGGAGCAGCCATTCAGAATGGGGTTATGGAGAATTACTCCACCTCTGTGACTGTCCCTCTTGGAATACGGTTGTAAAAGTCATAAAGTGGAACTCTGTGGCCTCCTGCTTTTGTTCTTGGGTAGAAAAGCCAACACCAGAGGAGTACTAAGAACACATGCAGGAATGTAGACTGATGCCTAATAGCTATATGATATGTATGGCTGATTTACACGCTCTGACCTGCAGCCATTCCTTCCCAACAATTGGCTGCTCATTCAGTGGAGGTGAAACGCTACATTTACATGCAGCGATCACCTCCACTGTATGGGTACGAGCAATGGCTATTGCCACCAGTTATCCTGATACGGCTGCATTGTTCCTGGGCAGCAGAGCGCTGTTTAGACTGCAGGATCTGCTGCCCAGAAATGATAATTTACTTGTCTGCATCAACAACTGCTGAGCGTTTCACTCGTTCATCGGGTGATCGGCTGCACTCTTAAACTGGCTGCTCATCGTGAACGAACTCCCAAACATCAGGCAGTGTAAAAGTGCCTTTAGTCATGATTTATATACAGTACGTTAGTTCATCCACGGATGTTTGCTCTTGTGCACCTTTCTTTTATATGTTGGTTGCTGCAGGGGAAATGTGGTCTTACATGCCAGTCATGCTAGCAAATGGCCGACTTTTTATTTTTAATGAACCAGTAAGAGAGGTCCCCCACCTTAAAGGGAGTGTCAGCAACATTTTACATATGTAACCCAGCATAATACCTGATTGGGTTTGAACAGGGTATTTAAACGCTGCCATTATTGAGTTAACCTGTTGCTGCATCAGCCTATAATTTGCTTTTAATCCACTATACAAAAGAGGGTGGGCTCTAGTCCTTCAGTGCAACCAGGCTCTGCAGCTGTACCTGTGTCTAAATTCTGCGCATGCCTGGCCCTGTAATCTTGTCCTGCGCCGTGCATTACAGTATTGGCACAGGCGCAGTACATGACCTACATCCTTCCCAGTTTACAAAGAACTGAACTGTGTCTGCCACAGGCGTGAGATTACAGGGTCGGGCGACAGCAGAATCCAGGAACCTGGCACTGCCAGCCAACAATAGGAGAGGCTTCAACAGTACAGCAGCAGAGCCCACGGGCATCAAGCTCTTCTGTATATTGGATTAAATGCAGTTTTTGGGCCAATCCAGCCATTTTTAATACTCTTGTCAAGCCCCACCAGGCAACATGCTGAGTTACGTATGCAACATGTTGCTGACAGACTCCATTTGGTTGGCATATGGACAGGGCTTGCCATTGTGAGACAATCCCTTTTTTGTTTGTTTGTTTTTTTAATTAATTTTAAGAGAAAAAATAGAAATGAGTATGCCATTAAAAGCAACTAGTATGCACATTTTCAGCTATGGGCAGTAGCATTTATTTTTTGAGTATAATTTCTCCATTATCTGCATTAGTGTAAGTGGATTTTGGATAAAGTTGTTTCAGCTGCTTTATGTGTTTATTTGGCACAAGGTATTTTTATCTTTATCTGGTAATGTGAAGCTCTTCTCGTAAGTTGAGGAGGAATCGTGACATACAGTTGTTTTTTTGCCTCTTTATTTGACCATAGGGATTTATAGTTTTACAGCTCATACCACGAGTCTGTCCAGCTGTACAACTACCAGACGTAGATAAAACTGACTGAAAACACCTCGTCTATATGATTCATCTGTTCTTTATTTTTCCGTTTTTCCCGTTATGAGCAACATTATGAATCTTTTCAACCAAAGTTACTTATCCATACAGTACACATAATTTTACCGATTTTTGTAGTGTTTAGATATCTTTCCAGAGGTTTTTCAGCCTGTGGATTTACTTGAATGGGAGCCGAATTAAACCTGTATTACACAGGCCGATTGAGCAAACGATTGTCGGGAGGGAGGCGTTCCATCCTGGCAATTGCCTGCTAGCTAGCGGTGGAGACCGATGCTATTACATGCAGTGATCTCCTCCACATCATGGGGAGGACTGCCATCGTTCGTCCCCATGCTCTATAGTGGTTTTCCAGGGGCAGATCTTAATTGAACATCATGGTCTGCAGCCGCCAAACGATGATTTTTAATCAAGTGATTGAGTGACCACATATTAGTGATCATTTGATTAAAAATCGGTAGGCGTAATAAAGCCTTTAGAGTACACTGGCATGGTCACTACATAACTGATGATCCGTGGTAGCGGAATCCATAACGAAATTCTTAGATAACCCGAACCTTGTACGCCGAACTTGAAACCACAAGTTTGTTCAACACTATTTAGTGGCGTAAGTTGCTTCACTCATCTTGACTTACAGTGCGTTTGTAAAGTCTTCAAACCCTTTCACTTTTTTCACATTTTATGTTGCGGCCTTGTGCTAAAATAAAAATTTTTTAAAAATCACATCCAACCCGCCCCCCCCCCCAATTCTGCACTAAATAACCCATAATGAGAAAGTGAAAAGAGAATTTTAGAAATGTTTGAAAGTGTATTAAAAAGGAAAAACTAAAATTTCGCATGGTATTTCCTTTGGTATTCCACTTGAAATTTAGCTCTGGAGGCTCTCCCATTTCTCTTGATTATCTTTGAGATGTTTCTACACCATGATTGGAGACCACCTGGGGTAAATTCAGGTGATTAGAGATGATTTGAAAAGACATACTCCTGTCTATATGTCTCACAGCTGACAATATGTATCGGAGCAAAAACCAAGCCATGAGGAAGGAAATTCTGGTAGAGACCAGAAACAGGATTTTGTGGAGGCTCAGATCTGGAGAAGGGTGCCCACTACCATCCCTACAATAAAGCACGGTGCTGGCAGTATCATGCTGTGGGGGTATTTTTCAGTGGCTGGGACAGGTTGACTTGTCAGATTTGAGGGAAAGCTGAATGGAGCAAAGTACAGAAATAGTCTTAATGGGGATGTCTGCTTTTGTAATATTGATAACATATCTTCAGTGAATAGGAAGGAGCCATCCCATTGAAGTGAATGGGGGCAGTGGAGTTGTAATTACACCTGTTGCCTCTGTAGTGTCAACAGCGAGCAGGTAAACCGTGAGGAGAACACATTACTTGCATGAGCCATGCAGTCTCTACAGAAAATCCCCAAATTTAGATGTGCAAACCTTGTGGCATCATACCCAAGAAGACTGGAGGCTGTAATCACTGCCAACGGTATTTTAAAGAAGAACTCCCGCCAAAAATTATATTCCATGTCCTGCTATTGTCTGAATTTTTGACTTATATCATCCTGAAGTTTCTTATCTGTGTCATGTGACCAGCAATTAGACCCACCAACTCACACAGAGACTTGTGTGTGGACAGGAAGTCTAATTCTCTATGTATTCCTATGAGACTGAAAGTGAGGCTCCCATAGGAATGAATAGAGCAGTGACTGGCTTTCTGTCCTGGGTCAGTTGGAGGTCAGGGAGTTGGTCACATGACCCAGCTACAATAAGAAGAGAGGTTTTTACTCACAGAAACAGTCACTGATAAGAAAATGACAATCACTACAGATTATATCATGCACCTTTTTAACAGGTCAGAGAATAACAATTTTTGCCGGAGTTCTTCTTTAAAGGGAATCTGTCAGCTCTGAAACACCCTCCAAACTAGAGTAAGCGGTGTATAGTGTAAGTGACGTTGAGTCTGGTTATGTAACTTTTATCTTCATACTTGCTTCCGTTCCTATGCTGTGCTCCCACAAACCTGCAGTAAAATGCACTCAGTGGACTCCAGTGCTCACTCACATAATGGAGAGGACTCAAAGAAGAGTCCTGTCAATGCATTTTACTGCTGGTTTGTGGGAGCACAGCGTCAGAATGGAAGTGAGTATGAAGATAAAACTTACATATTCGGATTCAGCATCACTTACACTATACAAAGCTTACTCTAGTTCAGGGGGTGTTTCGGAGATGACAGGTTCCCTTTAACTAAAGGGTTTAAATACGTATAGCAATGCAATTTCATTTTGTTTCAACTATTCATGCACAGTTATACTTCTGGGTAGCGACACATGAACAGTCGCATCTCTGGAAGACCCCAGTGCTCCTTTCTCCTAAAAAACGATTTGTTATTTTTTTACATTTCTTTTTTTTTTTGCATTTTGGAGCATAAAAAGAAAATAAATTGAGGGATTGGTCCTGACACATTTACCAAGACAACTTAGCAGTTTGCATAGCCATTCACTTATTTCTTGGCCTGACTTTTCATTGCTTTTCGTCATTGTTAGAAAAGACCTTTGGCTAAAAGTCATTAGTGCATGTATTGTAAACTTGGCCGTTTTTTGCTGATCGCTTTGTGTTTGTTTGAATTTCTCTCTACTTCTTGTGCTCCAGCAGCTGTAGTATTCCCAGAAGCCCCAGTCATAACATCGCTTTTGGAAATATCAACACATGGAGTATTATCTGTAGACTTCCAGAACTTTTTAGAATTGTCTTTTTGATATTTCACAGTAATGCTGGTATTGTTTGTATATTTTTAGCTTTAAACTTTTATGTTTAAACTATTACATAGAGGTCAGATAAGGACAAAGAGGTTGAGATGGCATTTTACATATTTTTTCTAGACTGAAAATATAAATAAACATGACATTTTTTTTGTACTTATTGTATAAGAGCTTAAAGGGATTGTCTGTGTGTTTAATACTGACAAGCTATCCTTAGTATCTAATCGGTGAGGGTACAATGCCCAGAACCCACGCCGATCAGCTGTTTGAAGAGACATGAGCACTGCAGCCTCTTCCCAGACCAGTGATGCCATGTTCATTGGTTCACATGGCCTAGGCGCAGCTCAGCCCCATTCAAGTGAATGGGGCTGAGCTCAATACCAAGCACAGCTGATATCCAATGGACATCACTTCGCTTTTTAAGCCGGGCACCACAACCTCTTTAAACAGCTGATTGGCAGGGATGTCGGGTGTAGGATCCCCACCGATCACATACTGATGAACACTGACAACTCCTTTAAATGGAAAATCATGTCACTTTCTACACTTTCTAGTTTTCTTCCTTTGCTATTTTACCCCTGTCATTCTACTGAAGAGGTTCTATTTATCATGTAAACTAATAAGACCTTGGGTATCCCCACTGTACTCTATCCCTGGAAGTCACAAAGAGAATCGAGCAGCATCCTGCTTACGTGACCTCCATTCATTTTGGGGGAACAAGACCCATGTTATCTTGATTGGTGGGTTTCCCAGCAGTCAGACTCCCATGAGTAAGATGCTTATTCCTGTTCTGTGGATAGGGGATAAGTTAATATAGTGATACAAGCCCTTTAAGGGATTGTATCTTAGAACATCTCTTGAATGGTGTCTACTACTTTTATTTAGTGTCTCATTTTTGGCATGAGGCATGTTTATCTATATACTATGTGTTGGAGCCTGTAGACTTTATCAAGGGCTTGACCAATAGAATTCATGGTTGGTTTGCACTGAATGTAAAGTCATGTGACAGACCAATCACCTGATAGCATAGAGAGCAAACTCTGCTTAAAAGCTGAGTAATTTTTAAAACACTTCTTACGACTCTTTCACACGAATGAGTTTTCCATCCTGATGCAATGTGTGTAGTGAGCTCATAGCATCTGGACTGAATCCTGGCCCATTCATTTCAATGGGTCTGTGCACATGAGCGTTGTTTTTCATGCATCATCTTCTGTGTTAAGGAAAAATTATTGCATGTTCGAAACTAATTAACATATGCAGGTCTTGCAGCTCTCTATACAAAGTCTCCAAAATTATGGAGACCAAAACTGTGGGCAATTTAGGAAGTCAGTTAGCTCAATTAAAGTCCTTCTAGTCAAGGGACGTCAGAGCAGAAGATTATTGTGAAGTAAGCGCTCCTTCTCGACAATCTGCTGCTCACTGGTGGAGGAGATCTCCTCCACAGTAAGGGGAGAAGTGATCACTAATGCCATCACTCACTAATGCCATCACCCTTCCCCATACTGACTCATTGTTTGCCAACAACATTGTGTGTTTACACTGCACAATCTGCTGCAAGCAAATGACGATATTTGTGTCCGCAAAAATGATCGGATTACCCGATGAACGCTCATTTATAGGGTAATCGGTGGTACATTTACACTGCCAGATAATTGCCAATGAGCATTCATAGAATTATCTTTAAGATTCTCAGCTTGTGTAAAGGGTCCTTTAATTCGATCATGTTGGCATGTGTCAGTAGGGGGGATAAAAGGTACCCAAAGAAGGAAGGAGTAGTAGATTGGACTGCTATTAGAAATTAAATAGTAAAAGGAGAAGAACAAGACAAAGGTGAAGGGGAACCAACCATGGATTACAACTATTTGGAAGGAAAGTCAATGGGGAGGACAAATGTGGGTGCTCATATTATTATTAATAGTATTATTAATTTTAGAGCGCTATTAATTCATTTGCGCTGTACATACAGCCAGGGTTATACAAATATAAAAATACAATAAACAAGAAACTATTAACAGACTGGTACAGAGGGGTAGAGGACCCTGCCCACAAGAGTTTACAATCCATAAAATCTCATATACATTAGTCAAGTGATACTTTTGAACCATTGTTCGTTGACTTCCGGTAGGCTACAAGGCATGCTTTATCCCATTCAACATGTAGTGAAATGTAACTGTACTTCCAGATGGGTATGTGGTTTCTAGGGTGTATTCACATGCTGCAGATCTGTTGCTGAAATTTCAGTGACTTAAAACCTTAGGATGGGTATGTTGGCGACAGCTACATGGATTTTTGCCACCTGTGAATTTACAGGAAGGAGGACGGAGGTAGAGCAGTGGGTCTTGGCTTACAGGCCAGGTTGTAATACAAAGACTCTAATTTCCTGTATCTTTTTCATATATTAAAGAAGAAAACTGTGAAAGCCATTTAGGCAATGTGATTTAGAGGTTGGCATCTTTTAGTACATTGAATAGCATGGTAGAAAATATTACAATGAGAAAACATCAGCATCCCGCTGAGCCGTTCATTAACTGCACAGTGTGCATCCCTTTGTGTCTTAGAAGACAAACAGTAATTTTCAGATCTGTGTGCGGGGAAACATGGAGACCTTGACTACTTTCCGCTGGGCATTTCAAATGTCATGGGTAGTACTTTAAATTATCTGTTTGAAATATTACAGGCTTCTTGCATTTCCTCGGCTCTCTTCTGTATACTTGGGGAAAGCTTCTTTGACTTTCATAAACCTTTCTGGCGTACAATCTCACAATTATAATCTTGAGATATGGTGTGAGAATTTTCAAACCGTTTATTTTCTGTAGGCTAAAGTATTTGTGTGGTGTCACATATAGCTTTTTGTGGCAGTTTTTGATGCAGTTTTTTGAGTCTAAGCCGGAAACGGACGAGAGGATGAGAAGAATAAGTCCTTTCTTTATATTTCTCATTCCCTTCCAACCCACTTCTAGCTGTTGCTTAAAAAACTGCCACAAAGCAGAGTTTAATGCCACTCTTAAAGGGTTTTTCCGACATTTTAATATTGATAAGCTGTACTCAGGATAGGTCATCAGTATCTGATCGGTGGAAGTCCGACACCGAGGATCCCTGCTGATCAGCTGTTTGAGAAGGTGCGGCTTTCTCTCTGCTTTCCCTTGGCCAGTGACATTACATTCTTTGTTCACGTGGCCTAGGAACAGCTCAGCTCCATTCAAGTGAATGGGGCTGAGTGCAATACCAAGCACAGCCACTGCCCTATCAAAACAACTGATCAGTGGAGGTCCCGGGTGTCGGACCTCCACTGATCAGATACTGATGACTAATCCTGAGGATAGGTCATCAGTATTAAAATATCGGAAAACCCTTTTAACGACCTAACTGTTTGAATCCTGACAGCCCAGGCTTTCATACAAGACCAGAATGACCGCTAAAGTCCAAGCAACAGAGGAGAAACCACTGTTAGAAATCAATTTGGGAATAATTACAGGTAAAACCTGTTTTTACTTTCACTTTCAACTGCAATCTGGCAAAACAGTTAGGTGGTTAAAGGGCATTTGTTACCATGATCAACCCTACTGTCAGGGATATTGCCTGATAGGATTGATCCTGGTGAATAAAAATTGCTGCAAACAGATGTACTGTTGCATCATAATTATTACTTTTATTTCTAGACACTTGGAGTACCACTTTACCTCGTCCTACCCATCGTCACTCCACCTCATGGCCTGATTGATAGGGCCAGGCATCCTCACTGTTCACATGCCCCAACCTGAAATCTCACACTTGCGCCAGAGAAACTTCCACAGTGCATCTATGATTAATCTCAGGATGCTCTTCCCGCTAAAATCTGCACCGTGCAAGAGCCAATGGCGTCATTCTCCTCCTAGAAAACAAGACTCTTGGCTACAATAATCTAGACGCAAAGCAGAGAGTCTTCTCCTCTGGCAGGACACCAACGTCATTTGCGCTGGTGCAGTGCAGTGCAGATTGGGGGGGGGGGGGTGATTTCAGTGATTGCTGTGTAAAAAAAACTTAAAGCAAAATAAAAAAAATCTGAAAAATACCTGCAGCACCAAGGGGTTAACTTTGCATGGTTGTAAATGATAGTGGTGGTAGTTGCCAGAAGTGCAGACACGGCAGTGACTAGTGTCAGGCTTCGTGTTTATTGATGAGCCTGTGATCTTTCCATCCTCGAGTTGCCTTCCTCATATTTTAGTTTGTGCGTAGGCTTATAGACCAGGTCCGTATGCTTCCAGATATGGTCTGTCAGCCGCCAGGATACTGTAGCACTTGGTAGTGAGACATGCATTTTCTGCTCTTGGAGGGTTTGTAGAATTAGTTTGTTTTTGGAAAGTAGACTGGCCTACCATATTGCCGGTGAACTGCTTATTTTAGAGGTACCCGCACTACATATAAATTAACACATGCCACGTTGTCTGTGCCAGTTGGCGTATTAAGAAGGGGAAATCTGAATATGTAAGGGTTTTTTTCTAAATACTTTTGAAGTCCATTGCAGTGAACAGCTGTGATCCTGACAAGACAGTCAAGACTTGCTCCTTCTTGTCTGGGGGTAGAAACGCGTTTGCTATATTTCAGTGTATTATTAGGTGTTTGTGTGCAGATGATTTCTGTTTGTTTAAGCTCTTGAGCTCAAAGATGTAACGTAAAACATTCAAGGTCAAATGTGGTTTGTGTAGCTGGCATTGCTTTGTACCCGGGCCACCCACTTCGGATGTCATTTTCTTTTGTTTAATCTTGTGTACCTTGCAGTGTTAGTACTTGGAATGCTCATTTTCTCACCCTTGGTGGTTTCTGAGCATATGATGCAATGGTCTTAGGCTACATTCAACGGCGAAGCGGTCTTTTTTTTCACTGATACCTTTCTGACAAACAGTTAAAGAAGAACTCCCGACAAAAATTTTATTCCATGTCCTGTTAGAAATGTACATGATGTAATCTGTAGTGAATGTCATTTTCTTACCAGTGTCTGAATTTTTGACTTCTATCATCCTGAAGTTTCTTATCTGTGTCATGTGACCAGCAATTAGACCCACCAACTCACACAGAGACTTATGTGTGGACAGGAAGTCTAATTCTCTATGTATTCCTATGAGAATGAAAGTGAGGCTCCCATTAGAATGAATAGAGCAGTTACTGGCTCTCTGTCCTGGGTCAGTTGGAGGTCAGGGAGTTGGTCACATTACCCTCTACAATAAGAAGAGAGGTTTTTACTCACAGAAACAGTAATGATAAGAAAATGACATTCACTACAGATTATATCATGCACCTTTCTAACAGGTCAGAGAATAAAAATTTTTGCGGGAGTTCTTCTTTAAGGCTAGTTTCACAAAAGCGCAAAAATGATCCAGCAGGCTATTCCAGTTGCTTGAGCAAACCTCAAAAAAATTTAGATGACGTTCGTGTTGCATAATTTATTATTTTTTTTTATGAATCCATTGTAACAATTCGTATCCTTGTCCACAAAACAGACAAGAATAGGACATCATCTATCTTTCTTGCGGGACTGCGGAACAGACATACGGTGTGCTATCTACCTTTTTTTTTTGCAACCTCATTAAAATAAATTGGTCCACATCCAGTCCGCAAAAAAATGCAGATCGGATGCAGACCAAAAATATGGTCGTGTGAATAGGGCCTTAGCGGGTCTTTCAGAGTTTAAATGTTAATAACCTATAGACATGGTAGATTAGCAATCAATGATCAGAGAGGGTCCAGCTCCTGGACGAGTGCTGTAGTCTGTTCAAAGTATACCGCAGCTTACATGGTATCATGCAGGGGTCAGCAACCTTCGGCACTCCAGCTGTTATGAAACTACAACTCCCAACATGTATACTTGCTCTGCCCTTCTCAGCATGCTGGGAATTGTAGTTTCACAACGGCTGGAGTGCTGCAGGTTGCTGACCCCTGGTCTGGATATTATGCTTCGTATTACAATTCAATCCCATTCACTTCAATGAGACAGAGCTGCACAAAGGCCATGTGACGGCTGGACCAAGGAAGAGTATACATTGGGATCAGATGATCCAGCCTCTTGTGTTGGTGCATGTGTTCTGACCCGAGTTTATTGTCCAAATGATAGTGAACCTGGCGTCTGATCTGAGGATTCATATTCGTGTCTTTCTTTTGCAGAGATAAGAGCTCAGCTGGTTGAACAACAAAAATGCTTGGAGCAACAAACCGAGATGAGGGTTCAGCTCCTTCAGGACCTCCAGGACTTCTTCCGTAAGAAATCAGAAATTGAAATGGAGTATTCCCGGAATCTGGAAAAACTTGCAGAGAGATTCATGGCTAAGACGAGAAGTACAAAAGATCACCAACAATACAAGTGAGAATTGTACCTATTAGTTCTTTACAAAGATGTCACTTGTTTTATAGATGATTTAAAAATCGAATGCAGATTAAATGGACTTGTTCATTCTAAGTATAGTTCTATTGATAGTATATCACCTATCCACAGGATAGACAACAAATATCTGGGGGCCCCACTGATAACTAGAATGGGGGGTTCCTGAGCACGCTGTACTTGGCAATCTCTTCAGTCCTATAGACTTTGAGTGGCACATCAGCGTGCATAGCTTGCATTTTCCTGTTTCAGGAAAAGCTGGGTAATAATGAGTTTGATTGTCAAGATGACTTCTACTAGGAATCGCCTCTAAAAGGCAAATCAGTGACAAACCATTAGGCTCAGTTCACACTGAGTTTTTTGGTGCTGATTTTGGAGCGTTTCTACCTCAAGATAAGCTCCTAATCTGCTCCAGAAACGCCTCACAACAGACTCCAGACTGTAACATATGGTCAGTGGTAGTGGAATCCATACAGAATTCTTAGATAACTCGAACCTTGTACACTGAAACTTGAGAACAGAAATTCGCTCATCCCTAGAGAGAACTGTTCAAGGACTGACTGCCACTGATAACTGAGAAGGTCTAATACGGAGTATAGTTGTCCATCAGGACAAAAGCAGGCCATACACTGGAAATTCTGAATGGTCAAGACAGGTTTCTGTCTACACGCATTGCCTGTATATGTCAAATGAATGTGACAGATGCTGACTGATGGCAGATAATTTGTCGAAAGGTTCATCTGGTGTGTTGAATTTTTTTTGGGTCGTTGGAAAGTCATCCATGCTAAACAAGAGCCTTGCTTCCCATCGATGGAAGCCCAGACCAGTCGCAGATATCAAATCATGACTTGTCATTTTAATATATGACATTGTCAGGCCCACTGTCAGTGCGAAGCCATTCAGAAAACGGTTGTCTATAGTCACTAAGCCATGTTGTGATCCTGTCTTTGGAGATAAGTGAAGCACATGGGACCACAGATATTTAGTAAAATACTTGGTTCTAATTGTTACATAGGGCCTCATGGATGTCCATGTTTTGACATGTAGAGGTTTCTAGAGACGCGAGCCCCATGTTGTGTTCCAGGCCAGGGTGCACAGATAATGAGATCTGCGCTGAAGTTATTTGAAGCGCTCGGGGCTTTGCACTTGTCATCGGGTTGTCAGCAGCCAGCTGTTGACCAGACTATGAATTGCGTTAGTACATACTACACATCCTTGAAGAAACAACAGCTGAATTAAAAGTCCTGTGCATGAATTGCTTTAATTCTTACCTAATACCTGGCTGAATATCCGGCTCCGCGCCGCCTTACCGTCGCTTTACTGCATTCCTCCCATCCTTGACTTGTGTGTCCTTACAAAGCTCTTTGTGGAAGACTTAGAAGGGCAGGTAAAAGTTTATTTTGTTATCACGTAGCTTCACACTGAGGGCACCCTTGTATTATGCTGGTGACGAGGGGTTGAGTAGAAACACATGAATGACTGCTTTGTATAGTTTCTGCTAGTGTATATGATGTATAAGTTCCAGACCTTAAGTTTCGATTGTTTTTACCACCATGGGCAGAGCTATGCTGGAGCTTAAAGGGGTTTTGTGAAGAAGGCATCCCCTGGGCATATGGCCTAGTAGGAAATGAGTAGCAATAAATGGTAAAGAAAATCGAATTGGTTTCTATGGGCAACTAAGCCAGTGTTCTTTTACACCAGGATAAATCTCCCCCTTTGGGTCTTGTACAGGTAGATATTAGGTGGAATTGTGCTTTAAATGATCAGTAATGTGTCTGGGGCTTTGGGGCTGGATTAAAAGGATTTCACTAGATGCTAGCTGTTTTAATCTTTGGTTACCTGGGGCAGCTATCGTATATCTCCTCTGTGAGAACATGCCTTTTAGAACAAGTCTACTTCCAAATTCCAAAGACATTGAGAAGAGTGTCTAAGGATCCCATGATTATTTAATGCCTCTACTTACTTGTGGCGGCCACGTTTGCCGCCTGTTTCTGACTGTCCAGTGATCGGGCTGCTCCTTCTTAGGAGTGTGCCGGGAGCGGAACAAAATAGAATTATTTTTTGGATTTACCTTTTTGGAGCTCATATGTTCTGCCTGAAAAACAGACCACCTTCATGGTGCTTGTATCTGAGTGTGTAGTGTAAGCAAGTGTGACAAGTCAGCAGCAGGATAGTGTCATGGTTGGTGTGACATCTTTCATCATTTCTGTCATCTAAAAGTCTTTTTATAATCGGAAAAAGCACAAATTTCTGTAGTGGAATTATTTACTAAAACTTTTTTCTCTTTTATTGCAAATACAGTAGAAAAAATATAGAAACAATCCAACAATTTCACCTCCAGGATCCCGCTGTACAACATATAATTGTCATTAGTCACCATATTCCGTATAATGAAGACAGAACACTGTTCTTACAAGAAAGAACAAACAGATGTTATAGACCAGGAATCAGCAACCTCTGGCACTCCAGCTGTGGTGAAACTACAACTCCCAGCGTGCTCCATTCACTTCTATGGGAGATCTGAGAACAGAGAAGCAATTGTGCATGCTGGGAGTCGTAGTTTCACCACAGCTGGAGTGCCGGAGGTTGCTGAGCCCTGGTATAGACAAAACATAGTTTATTAGACACATATTCTGTGTGGTGACCTATGTGCCAAATGTCATGTTTGGTTCTTTGTCAAAAGTCCTTATAAAAATAATACTAATAGGGCTTGTTCACATCTGCATTCATCTTTCTGTTCTTCTGAGCCCTCAGAAAAATGAAAAATATGGCCATGTTCACATCTCCGGTGAACGTTTCTGGCAGGCATTGCTGGATTTAGCAGAGCAGCGCTGGATCCCTGTTGACTACAATGGGATCTGGCGGTTATATGGCTGCTTTCCAACATAAATGACTGTTTTTGCTCGGACAAAAATGTTGTATGCAGCTGGATCCTCTTGCCACAGATGCGAATGTGGCCTTACTAATCAGTTTTAACCGCCTGTTGTTGATTGTGCTCAGTTTTCGCCCGTAAAGAACAGAAAAATTTGAGCACCATTTGTGATCAGTTTGCACCAGTTCCATCAGACATCAGTTATTTTTGACAGGGTAAAAATCCTGCCTGATGTACTTTTTCTCCTGTCAAAAATAACTGCTGTCTGACAAAACTGATCATAGCTGATGCTCAAAATAAATCAGATCAGTTTTTATTTTCCTCATTTTTCTGCTCTTCTGAAGGATCAGAGGAACAGAAATCTCAATGCAGATGTGACGTTAATAAGCCATAATAGAAAGCCAGGCAGCTGTGTTTAGGCTTGCCCTCGATGGTGAAATAATGACTAATGCCCACCCAGAAAACCTTCTCACCTATGTTACACTAGATGAAATTTTCCACCATAACCTCAATAACTGTTTGTTTGAAGCCATTTTACATTATTAAGACAAAGCTAAGCAGCTGTCCAAACACTGGTTCAAGAACATGACCTAAGCTCCTGCTGCTTTGTTCTGCAGACCACGAGGAATCAAGGGTGAAGTCGTTATTGTGGCGTCTTGTCTGACCATGTCTGTCCACTTGATAGTCCAGACAAGGGCAGCAGGGTCAGAACCAGTTTCCTGTGGTGTTTTTTGAAGAGTCTTCTTGAGTATTCACAAAGAAATGTATCTGGGAGAGCTTGGCTCTACAAGTGCTCACTTGTAATAATGCTCAACACCAATCTCCAGTGTATGGCCGTTTATGAAACAGGTAGCTGGCCTTTTTTTGCCCTGCGTATCGGTGTGTATTGCTGTTTTTTGACTGTTGATGTACTTGTGATACATAAGTCATGTCTCTGGCACAACGCCTGGCAGAAGGCTTTTCATTTCCGCTCCATGTTGTGCCTGTAATAATGTTTTAGGACATATGGCACATTCTCAGACTTTCTTCGCACTTACTACGGTGACATAACTGTCTGGAAAGAAAATCTGTTTCATTTCCTCTCTCTAGGAAGTGATATTTTTTCAAAAGTGCTTGCAGTGTGTGAATAATACACACAATACTGTGAAACCTCTTTGACACAACCACACAGAAGTGGCCTTCTGAAAGAATAAAGACGGTGTGCATAATATATGGTGGAAGGAACTGAAAATCTGTCACAGGAAATCTGGTCTGGCTAAGGGGATGGTCATCTCAAAGTGGTGCACTGTAAGTCCACTTTCACATAGAACCGCCCATGTGTGAACAAACACATTGAAGGTGTTATCCGGTAATTGATATTGATGACCTATCCTCTAGATCAGTGGTTCTCAACTCCAGTCCTCGGGACCCACCTGCCAGTCAGGTTTTCAGGATTTCCTTAGTTTAGACCAGCTGATATAATTAGCGTCCATCCATCAGGACTTACCACAGGTATTCATTCTGTGGGATATTCCTAAATCCTGACTGGCAGGTGGGTCCCGAGGACTGGAGTTGAGAACCACTGCTCTAGATACAATGTACAGTTCCGTGCTTAGAGCCAGCTGTTGTCACCAGAACTCCGGTGAGCGTGGCAGCTCCCTGAAATAGCTGATAGGCGGGGTTGCTGGAACTTGGACACCCACGGATGTAATAATGATGACCTATCCCTTTAAGATCAATGGGTATGTGTGCTGTCCATGGAGGACATGGACATCAGATGTCCATAATTCACTGAAGTGTGAACGAGGCCTGACAGTGTAAAAGCGGTCTAAGTAAAACTTGGAGCAATGTGATTACTTCCCTTTTTTCCCTTTATTTTCTTTTTCTTTATACTGGGCAAGCTTATTTTTTTCATGGGAGGGTGAATGGAAAATAACATCAATTTTGTCTTTCATAGATTTTGTTTTCAGTGTTCCCTATTCAGTATGCATGACATGTTAATTTTATTCTGCACAATTGTCAGTGTTTTTTTAAATTATTTTTTTGTTTCCTGTGGTCTTATAAGAGGAAATCGACCTTTTGTTTTTCCCCTGAACATTTAATTTTTAGTTTGAACTGGAAACTTGAACATGTGGTCATTTGATCTCTGATATAATGTATTCTTGTATAATATATAGACTTGTATTGCAATTTAGTATGCCTGTAAGCATAAAACTGACAGGCAGCCTATTTAGCCCTGCCTCCAGCATGTCCTAATACAGACCCGGGATCTTCTTTAGGTCCCTTGCTGCCATGATGCCATGACAACCCATTGGCATCCCATGATTGTGCAGGGGCATAGATCGTGCACAGAAGGGGGACACCTTCCCACTCTAATCTTGAGTCGCTACTGACCTTGGCCGCTGAGAGGTTAAAAATTGGGGACTGAAGTTATTGCTGTCAGCTGAGATATATAGCTGACATCCTCTGCAGATGATATGGGCACTGCTCAGAACTCCAATCCCTAGACGGTGTGTGGCATCTAGGGATTGAGCAAGGCTTGAGTTCTGCCAATGCAGCATGATATTCAATTATTTTAATAATGATTTTACTTAAAGGGGTATTCTCATCTGAGACAATGAGGATATATCCCTAGGATATACCCCTACCGCTGGGACCGGCACTTATATTGAGAATAGAATGGGCAAAGTGGTGGCTTGAGGACTCTTGTCTGGCCACCACAAAGCGCTCTCCCTTATAGAAGTGAATGAGAGTGCACCACACATGCACAGCCACTGCTCCCATTCACTTCTGTGGGCCCGATCGAAATAGCCCAACCTCCACTCGGCTATTCTCGGCTGTGCATGCGCGGTGCACCCTCCACAACTTTAAGGGCTCTGTTTAGGAGAGAACTGCGGGTCCCAGCGATGGGCATATCCTATCGTTATGACCAATTGTCTCAGATGAGAAAACTTCTTTAATTGTGAAAGTGTGTAAGGCACATCCCTGGGTTTTCTACGTTATTCTTCTGTCACTAGACATGATCTGTATGGCTGAACAGTGTACAGTAAAACACATCCCTGTGCTTACAGCTGCAGGCGCTCTGCTACCTCTTGTAAATATTAGCTATGTTTGAGAAGTGCATGTGATCCGTTTGCATTACGTTCACACCACAAGGTAAAAAGTGCACATTCATACGTGTTCGTTTAAAGAGGACCTTTCACCACTTTTAAAAAATCAAACTACACTATGTACCTTATAGTGTATCCCCCTCTGATGGCAGCGGCGCTTTTTTTTTTCCAAAAGGTTTCTTCTGCCCTGCTGTGAGCGCTGTCCAATCAGAGCGGACCGCCACAGCAGGGCCGAAGGAGTTCAACCCTGCTGTGAGCGGTCCGCTCTGATTGGACAGCGCTCACAGCAGGGCAGAAGCAACGCCCATTGAGGAACAGGGAGTCTCCTCCTCCCTGTTCCGATGCTTCTGAATTTACATAAAGCCCGACAGAAGACCGGGGGGCCGTGTGAAGCCACCGGGGGACCTTTTGAAAAAAAAAAAGCGCCGCTACCATCAGAGGGGGATACACTATGAGGTACATAGTGTAGTTTGATTTTTTAAAAGTGGTGAAAGGTCCTCTTTAACATTTACTTTAAAACCACGGGGTGATCTTGCACTCTCATGACAACCTCCATCTTCTGCGAAGGTTTCCAAATCTTGTAACAGATTTACTGGGAGTTGGTTCCATTGACCCATAGATGTACTGGTGCAGCCAGGTATTACTGTTTGGCAACAGGTCCTGATCCTTAAATTGTGTTCTTATTCATCCCAAAAGTGTTCAGAGAAGATGAGATCAGGACTATCTGTAGCCTAGTCTACATGGAACTCTGGAAACCATCTATTATGGATGTTGCTGAAATATTGACATCATTTTCTGAAGTAGATATTTCTATCTTAGACATCTGGGGCATAATGTTCAATAGGTGCATGTCCCACCTCTGAAACTCCCACTTATCTCAAGAACAGGTGTCTCCCAACCCCCATCTTGCGGCTGTTGTGGATCGAGTGGTGGCAGACCATGCTTACTCTATTCACAGTAGTGGCGAGACACAGCAGCCCCTGTTCTTGAGGCACGGGAGGGGCTCGCAGGTGGGACCCGCACCGATTAGACATGTATAATTTATCATGGGGATACCTTCTCAGATGGCAATACCCCTTTAACAAATATTTATAAAATCGGTGACAGGGAGATTAGGACAGTATGTGAAGTTTTTGCCCTATAAACCCTTTTACTCTGGAAGTCTGTGGTGCTGTGAGATCAGACTACACCAACGTGATTTTCTTATGTGCATCTGTCATGTCTGAAGATTGTTTAGACTGGATTTCCTTTTTTTTATCAGTGTTTTTTCCAAAACATTTTGATTCTATCATATTTTGAGGACTAATATATTGAAAAACCGGAAAACCTGAGTAATATTTCTAAATGTAGTCATATATCAGTAACATAAAATCTGTATGAAGAAATGATTGTGGAGCTTTAGAGTCTGATAGTCAGACAGATTATCTGGGATGAGCGTTTGTATAAATCCTCATCCCCGATAATTGGGCTGTGTAACATCATCATTCCCGTGCAGCCGATCCAGCAGTCTAATAGGCGATTCGCTGCCCAGAAATAATCATTTTCTACTGGGCCATGAAAAGGCTTTATTGTTCTCTTGTCTCGGTACAGCAGAGGTGAGTGCTGCCTGTAAATGCTGCCATCATCTCCACAGATGATCAGGCCAATATCAGGAACATCTGTCTGATCTTCGGTCCATGTAAAAGGACCCTTACATGTATATTTATGAACGTTCAATTAGCAGATTTTTTTTTTGGTTATAAAGAGCTCTTTGGTCATTCACTTGCATTCAGTTTTTCCAGGTACTTCCGTGCACTCCACGTCTTTTGTATGTGACAATATATGGCAGATTATGACCCATTTCTAAATAAATAAGTGAAAATGTGTGGTAAAGGGGTTATCCCATGAAAAACGGCTAGCCACAGGATAAATTTAGGATCGTTAGGAACCCCTCATCAGTCATCAGGATGAATTCCCTAGACCGTGTTTTACCTCACTGAGCAACCACAGTGAGGAGGAGTTTCAATGGAGCAACTGTAGGACTTGCGCCACTTCATTAAGTGTCAACGGGACCAATGGATGTAGCCTATTACAGTGCTAAGCTATCTCTGTCAGTCTCTTAGACATTGAGTGGAGCGTTGGGGTACATGTATGACCGCCACTACTTTCACACTCCTTCAGAGCAAGGAACTCAGGACACCTATCCTAGTGATGACCGATTTCCAGTGTATTCCTCAGGCCATGCTCACTTGTTTGAGGCTTGAATCCTCTAACTTTCACTCACTTACTGTCCTATTTGCTAATTCTGTGTTGTTCTTCTTCATAGGAAAGACCAGAATTTGCTGTCCCCAGTAAATTGCTGGTATTTACTTTTGAACCAAGTGAGAAGGGAAAGCAAAGATCACGCAACACTGAGTGACATTTACTTAAACAACGTTATAATGCGCTTCATGCAGATCAGTGAAGACTCCACCAGGATGTTCAAAAAGGTATTTACTATGTTTTCCTCCAGCATCTCTCCATGTATGTTTCTGTGTAATGTAATAATCATATGCCACAGTTTTCTGGACTAGAATTAGTGTTTGTTAGAGCATGCTCACATTTGCATTGGAGTCTCTGTCGCAAGTTCCACCAAAAAGAGTGGACCAAAAAAAACGTTTTTTTCTGCTAAAAAAGTGGACCGCTGAACAGTTAAAGTCAGTGGAGTCAATTTGGCTCCATTTGTTTCAGTTATGTGCCAGGTTCGGCACTTCTGCTATTTTTGTTGTTCTGCTTCTGTAACAGAGCAGAACGGAAATAACTAGAGCAGATGTGAACGTAGCCTTAATAGCATTCAACTCCAGTGGAATGTTTAAGAGGTTTTAAGGGCTGAACATCTTTGAGGACATTTTTTTTTACTGAAATGTACTGTATTTTGCACTCTAGATGATGCACCTGCCATAAGATGCACCTAGGTTTTAGAGGAGGAAAATAAGAAAAAAAATATTTTTCATCAGACCTCAGCTCAGACCCTTATGTTAATAAGACCACCTACTAGACCTCAGATCGGACTCCCAATGTTAATAAGACCCCCAATCAGAACTCAGATCAGACTCTCATGTTAATAAGACCCATATTCAGACCCCCAATGTTAGGACCTCCATTCAGACCTCAGATCAGAAATGTTAATAAGACCTGTATTCAGACACTCAGATCAGACCTCCAATGTTAAAACTCCCATTCAGACCTCAGATCAGGGAAAAAAAATCAACTTACCTCTCCAGCAGCTGGTCCAGGGGTCCAGCACTCTTCCGGCTGTTCCTGCTGTTCTGTGCTGTGAGCGCAGCATTCACCGCTTCCAGTCCTCCTGTACTAATGAGCACTTCCACAATGGAAGCGCATATTAGCATTCTCCCCATAAGACGCACTGACATTCCCCCCCCACTTTGCGGGGAAAAGTGCGTCTTATAGGGAGTAAAATATGGTATGTATTTTTGATTGAAAATCATTCTAATGTTTCATCTTTTATGCGTTCATCCTGATCATACTTGAGCTCAGTTAATCACTCAGGAAAACAGAAGAGTGGCAGGAGATAGAAGCTGCAAAATGGTTGAACATTTTGAATAAAAAGACCTCAGATCAGAAATGTTAATAAGACCTGTATTCAGACACTCAGATCAGTCCTCCAATGTTAAAACTCCCATTCAGACCTCAGATCAGGGAAAAAAAATCAACTTACCTCTCCAGCAGCTGGTCCAGGGGTCCAGCACTCTTCCGGCTGTTCCTGCTGTTCTGTGCTGTGAGCGCAGCATTCACCGCTTCCGGTCCGCCTGTACTAATGAGCACTTCCACAATGGAAGCGCACATTAGCATTCTCCCCATAAGACGCACTGACATTCCCCCCCCTACTTTGCGGGGAAAAGTGCGTCTTATAGGGAGTAAAATATGGTATGTATTTTTGATTGAAAATCATTCTAATGTTTCATCTTTTATGCGTTCATCCTGATCATACTTGAGCTCAGTTAATCACTCAGGAAAACAGAAGAGTGGCAGGAGATAGAAGCTGCAAAATGGTTGAACATTTTGAATAAAAACCTACTTACAAAATTATTTTTAGCCAAAAATGTATGTCATGTATTTCAATGTAAAAAAAGTCCCCTTTAAATTAGATGGTATTTAGTGTGTTGGTGATTTCTGAATGTCTATGAACTTTTGCTGTTTGAAGTGTTTAGTGAGAGCTTTGACCAATCACATTCACTGATTTTCAGCGATGAATGCATGGTCAAGTAACAGTCCAGTCGGCAGGTAGAGAGGGCCCCTAAATTTTACAGGTGTATTTCTATATGGCCTTTTTGGTAATGATTCCAACATGACATTCAGGAGAATCTCAGTTGACTATTTCATAGCATATAGAAAAAATGGTGTTAGTTTACTTTGCATTGTATTGTTGTAAAAGTTAATACAAAGTAGAAGAGCTGGGGAATAGGCCTTTTATCTAAAAGGGGATATTTCTTTCTTTACATTTAGTTATAGCACCATAGCGTATGATTCGGCAGACCACATGGGATTCAATCCTCTTATCACCAGCATACAATCTGTCTCTTACCTTTGCACACATCAGGTTATAGTGATAAGTGTCTGTAAATGGATATTCCACTTCATGGAAACCATTCACCAGTCACCATTAACACCATTCTTCTAGTGTAGTAGCCATAATTTCAGTGAGACCTATCATGGGAAATAGGAAGATGTGAGTGATTTTTCTAAAAAATAATAAGAAAATAGTTTTTTATTATTAAGACGCAAGAAAAAATGTGGTATCACTGTAATCATACTCACCCAGAGAATGAAGGTAACTGGTCAGTTTTACCTCACAGGGAACTCCATAAAAACAAAACCCATAAAACTGTAGTGGAATTGTCATTTGGAATTTTTTTTCCAGCTTCCCACTACATCGTATGCAATATTAAGGGGTTAAATGAGCGCCGACGTGTGAATCACCGCTAACCAATCTGCCTTTGTAAAGGGACCACATGCTACTATAGTCCCCTTAAGTGGTTAAAGGGATATTCCAGATGGTACAAGTTATCCCCTATCCACAGGATAGGACTCCCACGATCTTGGTTATTCGCTATCCTGTGGATAGGGGGTAACTTGTACTAATCTGAATACCTCTTTAAGTTAAAAAATAAAGAGCTCCCTTTTTCTATTTATTTTCTTAAACTTCATTAGAGGTTTCTAATTGAAATGCTCAGCTCCTTTCCAGCAGATTAACTTGTTTCTTTTCATTATCACACATGCTAAGATATGCATTCAGATGACTGCACTGCAATGCACCCTCAAGGCTCACATTATGAGGCTTCCAGGGCCGTGGCTTCCTTGGAATTCTTCCTTCTCCTTCCAGCATCTTGTTTGCCTCTGTCATCTCTCCCTTTTGGTGATGTGAAAAGCTGTGTTGGTTGGAACACTGTGCTCTACTTACTTCCAATAGAACCACTGCAGCCAGTTTGCATCCTGAATGGCTCGGTTTCTGTGCCCAGTGATGCACGGAGCGCCGGAAATCGCAAGGAATGTGCCCCCCAAAATAGCATTCACAATAGCCGTGCTGTGCTCAGTTGTTAATTGTACCAGTCATGCCTGCTTAGGCTTTTCTTTCCTTTCTTGTGCCTTTGTCTTCAAATGTGACTAGTGTGCTTTTATTTACTGTCATTCATTTTAACTACGAAATGAATAGGATCAGATATCTGTTAATAATAAAATAAAAAAATAAAATTAAATAGTTAAGAAAATAAAATTCATGACCAGGTTATTTTTCAGCAGTTATCTAGACAGTAATGTTGTTGTTTTTTGACAATGTATTATTTTGTTTTTTTTACCATGTAATTTTAAGTAGAGTTTTTTATTCACAGTTATATTTTTTTCACGTTATGTTGAATGGCAAAAACTGCAACACGACCATTATGTGTGAATAGCCCTCTTACAAGGTACAACAAATTCCCTGCTGGGTGACTGTTGGACCATCAGATTTCATCCGTGTTTCCTTTACACTGCCGCTCTGCCCCTATACTGGAGTCTTGGTGACTGCATGATTGCCATGATTACAGCATGCGGTGGGGTACGGGTTTGGAGTGCTTGTTTATGTCACAGCATTTTTTTTATACGTAAAAAAAAAACTGCACAATCATAAAGAAACACAAAACACACAATATGCACAAAAAAATAAAAATATCCTCCCATCATTTACTTTTACTCAAGTTGAATGGGTCTGGATCCGTCTGTGGAATCCGCACAGATGGTGCCCATGTGCGCAGGAACGGCAGATCAACAGTCGTGCGCATGAGCCCTGCAACTGAGTTTTATATATATATATATATATATATATATATAGTACAGATCAAAAGTTTGGACACACCTTCTCATTCAAAGAGTTTTCTGTATTTTCATGACTATGAAAATTGTAGATTCACACTGAAGGCATCAAAACTATAAATTAACACATGTGGAATTATATACTTAACAAAAAAGTGTGAAACAACTGTAAATATGTCTTATATTCTAGGTTCTCCGCAGCAGAGGTGACTCTTGGTCTTCCTTTCCTGGGGGGTCCTCATGTGAGCCAGTTTCTTTGTAGCGCTTGATGGTTTTTGCGACTGCACTTGGGGACACTTTCAAAATTTTACAAATTTTTCTGACTGACTGACCTTCATTTCTTAAAGTAATGATGGCCACTCGTTTTACTTTACTTAGCTGCTTTTTTCTTGCCATAATACAAATTCTAACAGTCTATTCAGTAGGACTATCAGCTGTGTATCCACCTGACTTCTGCCCAACACAACTCATGGTCCCAACCCCATTTATAAGGCAAGAAATCCCACTTATTAAACCTGACAGGGCACACCTGTGAAGTGAAAACCATTTCAGGTGACTACCTCTTGAAGCTCATCAAGAGAATTCCAAGAGAGTGCAAAGCAGTAATCAAAGCAAAAGGTGGCTACTTTGAAGAACCTAGAATATAAGACATATTTTCAGTTGTTTCACACTTTTTTGTTAAGTATATAATTCCACATGTGTTAATTCATAGTTTTGATGCCTTCAGTGTGAATCTACAATTTTCATAGTCATGAAAATACAGAAAACTCTTTGAATGAGAAGGTGTGTCCAAACTTTTGGTCTGTACTGTATATATATATATATATATATATATATATATATATATTTATATATACACACATATGCAAACATACATAAAACTTCTCGTTGTGTCCCAGGAGCTCAGTCATGACCCCCTCCCTCCATCAAGCTGCCCTGTGTCTGTCTGTAAGACTACTAGCTGGAGCAGCAGCCTTCCTCTTCTTTGCCCTGGGACAACATATTGGCCCCTCAGCCTACCACCAGCCAAAGGTGGAACAGATCAGCTCATCAGACCACTAATCCTTGTGTACTCTGTGTGTCAGGATCATGCAGAAATGCTGCAGACTAATAGGCAGTAGGGGCAAGGTTATCTTCAGTTTACTTTTTATCATTAATTTCCATCAACATTAACATTATGAAAAGCAGAGATATGATTGGGCTACTCCATCACCAACTTCCAGGGATGTGTTAAATAATATCTTTTATTCATTCTAATATCGTCTGTCATATTTATATAATTCACCGGTATATTAGAGTTTTTTACATCACTCTGTTGTGAATTTGGTCAAGTTAGGCTTGATGGGGCCTCTTCCGAATTGCCCCTTTTTTTACGTGTCTTTTAACTGAATTTTATGTGTCATTTCTATTTGTGGTAATAAAATTATACTATATTACACTTGTATTGCTACACATAGTGCTGTGTATACAAGAGCTGAAAAGATGAAAACTAGAATAAACTGTTTCCGCCTGCGCTCTGGTGTCAGACCTTGTGAGTGATATATCGGCAGTGGCGATGTATGAAGTCAGCGGGAGGTCTTACAGCAGTTTGTGTTTGCTTACAGCTTTATTGATTACAGTCCAAACAGAAGGTCCCCTAGAGAGTTGTGTAGTCACAAACCTACTTATGTAGCTCCAATATTGTTAGTTGTCAAGTTTTGGGTACTTTTAGAATAAGCAGTGGAATTTTCCATCACAATATCGTTTTGTGGTTTTCTAGTGGAAATGTGTCTGCGTTTACCCCTGTGATAGGTTTTACTGAAAGTGCATTTCCCCTATAACTCTGTTTATCCTGTGTTCAGTTGTATAGCCATTGTAAATTGTGTCCAGATGTTCTTAAAAACCCCTGCATTTATATAGAAATTAACCCCATGCTGTACTGCTGAGGTCTAGTAGTGAGATCATACTACAGAATAGCCTTTAATCAGACATTCTATATATATACTTAAGTACAGTCTTCCATGGACCCCTGGTTGCCCTCAAATTTGGAACAGTGTGCTATTTTCTATAATCATACTCACAGGCAATTAAGAATGGGCAATTTCCTTAGCTACTTGAATTTCCCAGTCCAGCCAGTTCATAGTGGGCAACCTCTGTTAGGTTTAAGAAATGTGTGCATTGTGTTTGAGATTAAGGTAGACGTCTGACACATAACTGATGAACAGACGTGCTCAAAATGTCTCCTATTTCATCTGAGATTGAGCGTCTTTTGTTGCATTCACCCTCTAGCAATACACAGAAAATAGAAGTTATCGTCTTAAAACTACTTAAAACTTAACTTCTAATGGATTACAGATAAAAGCAAGACAATGTACATAAAGGAAAGAAAAAATCATCCTCAAATGGAGCGTCTCATATGCAGTCTGCCAAAAAGATGAAAAGCCTGTATGACGGGTGTATCACAGAATTTGGACTGGTCTTACCCAGTTAATCATTTCTAAGTGGATCACTCAGTAGACTAGGATTCCAGATTGGGTAGGTTGGACTAAGGTGGATTTACACTGCTCAGTAATCGGGCTGATTATCAGGAATTAACGTATCTGCAAATTCTCGTTCCCGACAATCTGCCCGTCTAAATATGCTGCCGATTACCCGATGAACGAGCAAAACACTTGTTCATCGGGTGATCTTGTCGTTTGTGCAGGCACACCAATCATCGTTTCTGGGCAGCAGGTAGTGCTGTACAGAAACAAAGATTCTGTATGGGGACGATCGATCGCAATAGCGATCACTCATCCTCAACATGTGAAGGAGATCATAGCATGTAAATTCAGCAGTCTACTTCAATGAACGAGCATCCAACTTCCTTAGCGACAATCGGCTTTACATCAGAGCGTCTAAACCCACCTTAAGATTTTACATCACCCAGCTTGGTTCCTCTCCCACTTCCTGTCCTGGAGAGCAGGGAACATCCTCTTCTCTGGCAGCAGTTCCTCTAGGTAAGCAGTTGCCCAATTAGTTACTTAGTTATCTAGCCAGCTTTTAGCAGTTTTAGTTATGTAATGTATTTACCATTGGTCTTCAGTGAATCGTTGGTCCACATTTACTAATCCCAACTGAAAGTCAGACAGTGTAAACTTAGGCAGACTAAGGCATCTATTTATGAATAGATATACACCAATTTTGGCGTATATCTGTTGCAGATTTGGTCGCAAAGGGAAATTGGGCCGAATCTGTGACTTCTTCCCCATGTACACCAGTTCCAAAAAAAAAAAAATGGAACCTTCCCGTCACATTATCATTTTCTATGCCTGTTTTAGGCGTAGAAAATGATCTAAATCAAGGGAGCTGATGTACAATTAGGCCAGCAGCTCTACATAACTTATCGCATCAAGGGCCAGGGTTATTAAGACCGTCGTCAAAAAGGTCGGTCTTAATAAATGACCCCATGTCTTTAAATGTGCCAGATTTTCATAGAAGCTGATGCTGGATAATACATCTAGTGCACCTAGAGACTATCTAGTCTTAAAGGGCATCTGTCAGCCGATTTGTACCTATGACACTGGCTGACCTGTTACATGTGCACTTGGCAGCTGGAGACATCTGTGTTGGTCCCATTTTCATACGTGTCCACATTGCTGAGAAAAACAATGTTTTAATATATGCAAATGAGCCTCTAGGAATAACGGGGGCATTACCATTACACTTTGAGGCTCAGCTCTCTCTGCAACTGCTACTCCCTCTGCACTTTCTTTGACATGGTCAGGCAGTGAAAACATCATGCTTGGCCCTGATGATAGTCTACAGTGTCGCACTGCGACATGCTGCGACACAACAATCTTGGATGGATTTTTTGCTACTGTCGTGTCGCAGTGCGATACCATAGACTATCATTATAAAAATTGTTGCGCGGCATTGGTGCGTCAGATGTTGTTGTAGCCCTAGCCTTACCTTACAGCACTGAGGTCCTGGTTTTGAGTCTGACCAGAAGCAGTGTCTGCTTGGGGTTTGTATGTTACCCCCATGTTTGCACATGTTTCGCCCACACTCCAAAAACATACTCATAGGTTAAGTTGTTGTATAGATTGTGAGTCGCAATAAGAGCAGGGACTGTTAACAATACCCCTGAAAGAAAATATTCTTTGTTGGCTTAGCTAAGGGCACATTTACATGGCTAAGTTATCTGGTCAATTATCGGGAACAAACGTATGTATGAGCGTTTCTTCCCCAATAATTGCCCATGTGAACGTGCTACTTATCAACCGACAAACTAGCAAAATGCTTGTTTGTTGGGTAAGGCATCATATCTGCAGTACACAAAATCATAGTTAGCAGCAAAAAAACAATAGGGCGTTTCATGCTGGTGCGCTGCCGGTGGAATAAGGCACAACCGGCAGTCTGTGCACCTATGTAGAGTGAAGGCGACTCCACTCCCTCACGGGGAGTAGTTTTCAGTCAGCGTTTACATTAGTTTCCAGATGTAAATGTTAGTGAATTTGCCAGGGCCGATGGCCCGGCCCACTTTCCGCCCACACCACAGTGGCAGGGGTGGCATAAAAATGCTGAGTGTGACATGTTGCACGAGGATTTAAAATGTCGCAAAGGAGGGTCTTACGTTTTTTTGCACAAAAGACAAGCATAAAGACTTAATAAATGACCCATCCAATGTGTATGGGGATCAATGATTGCAGTATCTATGACTCATCCCTATACAAAGGTGATTTTCTCACGTAATTGCAATTTTTAAGGGGGTTCTCCGGGAATTAAGAAAATGAAAATACTTAAATACTTAAATATTACTTTAATATGAATATATCCCCAAATACCTTTCATTAGTTAATGGATCGTTTTGTCTGGGGTGCAATCATTAAGAGAAATTAAATGGCCTCTGTCCTATTACTGCACACAAAACCTGTCCTAATCCCACAGCAGCACACAGCCACATCCCTGTCTCCTCTCTGTACTTTGTCTCCTCATGAACTCCATTCCTTCAGAGATTCATTTTATCACCTGTATTCAGGATCATAATCCCTGACAAGCAGAGAGGAGGATGAGACAGCTCTTTACCTCAGAGCTGTGAAGTAACTTGTCCTCATGTGTTATCAGGACAGGTTTTGTGTGAACTAATAGGATGGTGGCCATTTTATTTCTCCTAATGATTGCTTCCCAGAGAAAATTAGCCATTACAACTAATGTAAGGAATTTGGGAATATATTTATAATAAAGTAATATTTACGTATTTTCATTTTCTTAATTCCTGGAGAACCCATTTAAAGAGCTGACAATGATCATGAAGAACCCATTAATTCCCAATCATTGCCCTGCATATAGGCGCATGTAAATGGGCTCTGACGCATTGATCTAAATCGGATGCAACTTCAATATCATTTGAGGATGTTTGAGTGAAGTGCTTACAGTGGAAACTTTATGCATCACATATGTTTGCTTTGGTGTCATAACTTCATCCTCTTTCATCATGATCCTTACTCTTTCATCTCCCAGCACCAGCTGTGTTTATTCTTGTCATATAAAACCATGGTTAGAAAGCCATACTGCAGGTCCGCTGGGGTAGCTAAACTAATAGCCGCTATGGAAGGGTAGACATTTGGTATTTATTATAAGCAGGTCTGATATGTGTAACCTCATCATGTGGCATTTATTGTTGTAGTCCCACATTCCACAAAAATTCAATAGGCAGAAAGCACATTTCCAGTGAACATTGACTTTACCGCTTTCCCTTTATTACTGTAGCTCTTTTATCCTGGGCCTAAATTATTCATTATGAATTCGCCATAAATAATTTTGAAAAAGTTTCCAGTTTGCTGCATATAATCCCTGCATGTCGGGTTTGCGGATGACTTGCTGTAACCTTATCACTTGAAAGCATAAACCCACTGGGAAAAGAATGGGGAATGTATTTAATCTTTTCTGAAGGTCAATAATTACGTATAGGAATACAAGCTATGGTTTACCATATATATATATAAAAATATGAGGGCCAATTAATTATATCTCAGTTTATCTTTAGATTTATATTACAATTATATATTTTTGATAAAGTAGGATAGTAACATGCACACAAATAAGGTGCTGTACACGTCTCAGTGACCTAAGAGGGGGCTGTAGTCCATCACTTCATGGAGACCGTAATCAACGAATACAACGTAAAAAGCTAATAATAATCACATTATCTTTTACGTGTTTAAATCTAGTCATTCAAAATAAAATGACAGTAGACTTTGTGCCATCTGGTTGGCACTAGGTCTTTAGTGACCCATCACAATGTCCATAGGCTGCTACCTGGATTCAGGGCTATGTATCCTGGCAGATAAGTAAGGTAAAGACACACGAGACCATGAGGCCATATATATTTACACTTGCACAATACGGTCTCTTGTTTCTTCCGAATGGTTATGTAATGATAATATTCATGTGCTTGCTGGAAACCTCATTACCTCATAAGTATGTTGTAACTTGGCATATAATCGAGAGCACTTATTTATTCTTTTGTTTAGGCTTAGTTTACACTGAGTTTTTATCTGATTTTGGTAATGACCTAAAAGTTATCATCTTGGGATATGTGTAATGCAGTTATAGAGAACCTGTAAAGGACCCTTTACACGGGACTATGTAGAAGCAGATTGTCGGGAAGCAAGGGCGGATTGGCCATAGACCTTACAGGGAAATTTCCTGGTGGGCTGATGCCCAGGGGGCCGGCCAGTGGAAGTTTTGGGGGATGTATTTTGTGCTGCTGGCAGTATTTTGTGATGGACTGTGGTATTTGTCTCTGTTGGGGTGGTATAATGTGCCACAATATGGTATTGTTGGCCCTGTCTTCCATCAATTTGGACCCACTACTTTTAGTATTTTTTCCAGGACCACTCTAAGTTCCCAGTCCACCCCTGTTGGGAAGGAAGCATTCCTTCCCCGCAATCTGCTGATCGCTAGCGCAGGAGACATGTACCAGTCTCTCCAGAATGGGGAGGAGTGATCGCCCCCTCGTTCTCCCCCCCCCCCTGTTTGTTTACACAGCAGGATCTGCCATTGGGAAACAGGGATTTTTGTGCTGCACTAACAATCCAATTACCCGATGAACGAGCGTTTCACTCATTCATCATGTAATCAGCGTACATTTACACTGCCAGATCATCCCTTTCTATGAACGCTCTTTAGCCATGATATTTTCACTTTTTGGCCCCTGTAAAGAGCCCTTAAGTGTGGGTTCACATCACCTTTTTGCCATCTATTTAACATATACAAAAAACATATATTTTAAACAAATGCATCAGAAGAATGTCATACAGTGTCATCCGTCACCATAGAGATCCATTGTTAAAAGGTGTCATCCCATGACTATTGTAAAAAATGATAATTAGACATCATATAGTACATCACAATCTCTTTCTAACAAAACCAGAACCAGCCCTGTACCTTATATGGATCCAGAGATCTCCCCATTCATTGCTTTGCTAGATTTATATCAAGCTGACAGATCAAGGGAGGTATCTTTTCTGCTGCAGCTAAGGGGGCGTGTCCATGCTTTCCCTTTCACAGCTCAGGGGGCGTGTCTCAGCTCTCCCTATCACAGCTCAAGGGGAGTGTCTTTTCTGCTGCAGCTAAGGGGGCGAGTCTCAGCTCTCCCTATCACAGCCCAGGAGGCAGTTAAAGGATGAAACTGAGCATGTGCGGCCTTCTCAGTGAGCAGGACAAAGAAATAAGAAAAAAACAGCAAGTGGCGCTATACAGATATATTATATTGAATAACTCAGTGGCTATACCAAATTTTTCCTTACATGCAATTACAAAAGTATTCAGATACAGGTGTTGGTGTGAAAACTGTAGAATATTTTTCGTGGGACAATACCTTTAAAGTATATGTTTTTTTACTGGACTTTACAGGATGGAAAATCATTTTTGTATCCCTTTTTTTTCCCAACGTAGGAATCTCTAAATGTATGGTAGTTGACTAAGAAATCCATCTAAAAGACATAGTACTGTAAACATAAAAAGAATTCAGCTTGTTTCAGTAAATGTACATTTCTTTCTCTATCCATGCTTGTCAAGTATGCAGCCTTTTCTAGTTTCATGTAGAGATCTGTTCATATAACATTTGAAATGCATTTTATGAATAGATTGGGCTTTTATACACCATATACATATACCATAATGTCCTATGGATGTAGAAATGTATAGTGAGAGTGTTTGACTGCCATTTGTTGCTATAATGAATGAATAATGAACCATGGAGTACAATTGGCTATTGGTCACCTAGATGGCCACCATGGCTCATAAGCTTCTGTTGCGAACTGTCAGCGATTGTGATTGCTTCAGTCTGAAGCTCTGGAGCAATATTTAGGAAAATGAAAGCATTTTTAAATGTGCTATAATCCCCATACACACAACCGTAGCCACTTATTTGGTCTGTAAATTACGGATCCACAAAACACGGATACCAGCCATGTGCATCCTGCATTTTCCCCTTCTGCAGGTCCCACACTATGTTACAACGGCCTATTCTTGTCTGCAAAACGGACAAGAATAGGACATGTTCTAAAATGCGGGCCAAAAGTGTGGTTGTGATTGATAATGATGTAGGTTATGACCTTAAAGGGAATGCCCAGGATTAGAATAACATGGCTCCATTCTTCCAGAAACGGTGCCACACCTGTCCATGGATTGTATGTGGTATTGCAGCTCAACCCAGAGCACTTTAACCAGACAGAACCCATGGATGGGGGCGCTGCTCTTATTGAAAGAAAGCAGACTAATTGTTCTAAACTTAGACAACCCCTTAAACCACTATCTTTAAAAGCTCACAGATAGTACAGTAGTGGTAAAATAGATATGCGGAATAACATGAGGCCAGGACAAGCAGGATTTCTGCTGAGCGCAGCTGTCACCCCAGCAAAGCTTTTACTTCCTTTCACAAATCCCATCGATACAGTCATAATTAAAACTATTAGTTTTTCCTTCCAATGACCCAGAATCAGAAATAGTGTTGACTGCATTTCCTTTCATTCTGGATCTACTGTTGTTTGCTGAGTCTGCACCTGAGATTTATTTTAGGGCATGTTTTATACACTTGTAAGGACATCCACTCTGTCAGACATTTACTGCAAGGACAGAAAGGCGAAAAATAAGAAGGGAGGATTTATCGCATCCTGCACTGCTGAATTCTGTCTTCAAAAAGTTGCTAAATAGGGCTTTTCTGACGTTTTGAGGTTACTTGCGGAAAATCTTTACAACCTTGTTCATTTTTACACTGCTCACTTTTCAAAAGTAGATGGAAAAGTGGTTATGGTTAGTTATATTAATGAGTCTCTGGCCAGATTTATCACTGGGACTTTCTTTAAAAGTCATAAAGAAGTCACTCCAGTAGAAGATTGGTGTAGACAACTGAAATAGCATTTCTAGAACTATTTAGACCTGTTCACACTGAGTTTTTTTAGCGCAGATTTTGGAGCATTTCTGGCTCAAAATCGGCTTCAAAAAAACGCCTCAAAATAGCCCCCCCGTTCATTTCACTGGGAAGCAGCACTTGCTTCCTTGGAAAAAAGAAGCAGCACGCCCTATCTTGGGGCAGAATCAGCGCTGAATCTCCCATTAAGGCTCCATTCACACGTCCTGTTTTTCTTTCCTGATTCGATCGTGATCCTGATCTGGATCCATTCATTTCAATGGGTCCTGAAAAAATCAGGATCGAATCAGGAAAGAAAAACAGGACATGTGAATGGAGCCTAAAATGAATAGGAAGCAGAAAAAAACTGCTCCATAAAAGTCCATGCATTTTTTTGTGTGTTTTCCACACTTTTTTGGAGCAGATCTGCGTCAAAAACCTCAGGCTGAAAGTGCAGCTTTGTATTGAACACCCATTGGTTAAAAAAAAAAAAAAAAGAAAAATTAAAATTAAAAGATATTATATGCTGATTTGCATCTTTCATCAAATACCCTAAAAGAAAATGCATACCATCACATTCAGAAAGGTGGCACATCCAATATTTGGGACATATGGAAGATGTTTACTAGGATATCCTTATATTGGTAGTCATCTTTTATATAGTGAGCTTAGTATATACCTCATTTGTATCATTGAAGAGCAATTCTAAACCTAAGACTCTGACTTATTTTAAAGGAAATTTGTCATCATAAAATGACCTATTGTTTAAATCACGTTTTTATGTTTAACATATATATATATATATATATATATATATACACACAGTACAGACCAAAAGTTTGGACACACCTTCTCATTCAAATAGTTTTCTGTATTTCAGGACTATGAAAATTGTAGATTCACACTGAAGGCATCAAAACTATGAATTAACACATGTGGAATTATATACTTAACAAAAAAGTGTGAAACAACTGTAAATATGTCTTATATTCTAGGTTCTTCAAAGTAGCCACCTTTTGCTTTGATTACTGCTTTGCACACTCTTGGCATTCTCTTTATGAGCTTCAAGAGGTAGTCACCTGAAATGGTTTTTCACTTCACAGATGTGCCCTGTCAGGTTTAATAAGTGGGATTTCTTGCCTTATAAATGGGGTTGGGACCATGAGTTGTGTTGGGCAGAAGTCAGGTGGATACACAGCTGATAGTCCTACTGAATAGACTGTTAGAATGTGTATTATGGCAAGAAAAAAGCAGTCAAGTAAAGAAAAACGAGTGGCCATCATTACTTTAAGAAATAAAGGTCAGTCAGTCCGAAAAATTGGGAAAACTTTGAAAGTATCCCCAAGTGCAGTCGCAAAACCCATCAAGCGCTACAAAGAAACTGGCTCACATGAGGACCGCCCCAGGAAAGGAAGACCAAGAGTCACCTCTGCTGCGGAGGATAAGTTCATCCGAGTCACCAGCCTCAGAAATCGCAGGTTAACAGCAGCTCAGATTAGAGACCAGGTCAATGCCACACAGAGTTCTAGCAGCAGACACATCTCTACAACAACTGTTAAGAGGAGACTGTGTGCAGCAGGCCTTCATGGTAAAATAGCTGCTAGGAAACCACTGCTAAGGACAGGCAACAAGCAGAAGAGACTTGTTTGGGCTAAAGAACACAAGGAATGGACATTAAACCAGTGGAAATCTGTGCTTTGGTCTGATGAGTCCAAATTTGAGATCTTTGGTTCCAACCACCGTGTCTTTGTGCGACGCAGAAAAGGTGAACGGATGGACTCTACATGCCTGGTTCCCACCGTGAAGCATGGAGGAGGAGGTGTGATGGTGTGGGAGTGCTTTGCTGGTGACACTGTTTGAGATTTATTCAAAATTGAAGGCATACTGAACCAGCATGGCTACCACAGCATCTTGCAGCGGCATGCTATTCCATCCGGTTTGCGTTTAGTTGGACCATCCTTTATTTATCAACAGGACAATGACCCCAAACACACCTCCAGGCTGTGTAAGGGCTATTTGACCAAGGAGGAGAGTGATGGGGTGCTACGCCAGATGACCTGGCCTCCACAGTCACCAGACCTGAACCCAATCGAGATGGTTCGGGGTGAGCTGGACCGCAGAGTGAAGGCAAAAGGGCCAACAAGTGCTAAGCATCTCTGGGAACTCCTTTAAGACTGTTGGAATACCATTTCAGGTGACTACCTCTTGAAGCTCATCAAGAGAATGCCAAGAGTGTGCAAAGCAGTAATCAAAGCAAAAGGTGGCTACTTTGAAGAACCTAGAATATAAGACATATGTACAGTTGTTTCACACTTTTTTGTTAAGTATATAATTCCACATGTGTTAATTCATAGTTTTAAAGCCTTCAGTGTGAATCTACAATTTTCATAGTCATGAAAATACAGAAAACTCTTTGAATGAGAAGGTGTGTCCAAACTTTTGGTCTGTACTGTATGTGTATATATATATATAATTTTTTTTTTAAGTTGATGTTATTTTTAATTTGTCCATGTCAATATCTATGTTTGAACAAAAAACATAAAATCCTGGAGTTTTCAAACTGGCCACTAAGCCTAATAATAGGTGCCACTTCTTAGTCTGTACAGGTCTCTTTACTGCAGTTATCTGCTTATCTATACACAGAGGTGATATAACTACAGGCAGGATTAGAATGATAGATAAGACCGGATTCACCATTCACAATAGGTGATTGTCACAGCTTATCTATTCTTTCCTTGTACAATGACCTCTGTACAGGTCACAGAGCATGCCTAGAAAACTCTCCCATAGAAGTCAATGAGGTCCCTCCTGACTATTGGTCTATGGACCGTGGCTACTGTAAAGCAATTTTCTTAATGCTTTCTAGATGAGAAAAAAAAGCTCAGGCAAAATAGCCACCCCCATAATAATGTTCAGGAAACAGAATTTTTAAAATCTGTAATTAGAAAATAAAAGCAGATTAGAAAAAAAGAATATGTGTTATTTAGTTTTAACTGGTACATTTCCTATAAAGAACAGGTGACTAAACTGAAGTGAATGCATTTTGATAAAAAAAGGGTTATAATCTCTTTTGTGTTTTATTAGTTGACACTTTATGTGATTATATGATTTTATATGATTTTAAAGCCATAAAACCAGAGCTTTGGAATTGACTATATTGTGTTTTCTTGTATTACAGAGCAAAGAAATTACATTCCAGCTTCATGAAGATCTAATGAAAGTCCTTAATGAACTGTACACGGTAAGTACCGCAGTTACAAGGATGTTTTTGTATCCTAATTATCCATGACTTGTGAGTGATCATGCTTGTGACACTAAACAACAGCCAATTATCTGGCCTGGAGATGTTTCATGTAAAATATCAGAGAAATATTGCTTGCCTATCTATTTTTAATAGAACATTAACCCCTTAGTGACCATCAGTACATCTTTTTATGGCAGTCACTAACGGGCCTTTGACTAGGCACTGCCTTTTTACAGCGGCCTAGTCTAAGAGCTGCATGGGCTCCCATGCCCTGAGAACTCGCCTCTCGCATGACAGCAGGACTCTCTAATGACCCAGATTGGCAGAAGCATGGATTCTGAGCGTTTAACCCCTTACATGCTGCTGTCAATAGCGACTGCAGCATCTATGCGGTTTCAGAGGGAGAGGGTTCCCTCTGTCTACCATCGGCACCCCTGCGAATAAGATTGCGGGGTCCCTATGCCTGTACATGGCAGCCAGGGCCTAATGAAGGCCTCCAGGCCTGCCCTCATGTACAGTATGCTTATCATTCTGTGCCAGAGGCCTGTCAGTACTCTAATGACAGTATAATACATTGTAACACATATCACATAACACATATAAGTCCCCTTGTGGCACTAATAAATGGTAAACATAAAAGTGAAATAAAGTTTTAGTAAAAAAAGAAAAGTCCAAGTAGAAAAATACACATTTTTCTATTGAAAAAATGCTTGCAAAAATAAAATATTTGAGATTACTGCATCCATAATGACCTCTACTGTACGGTTTACATGTAATTACCCTGCACAGTGAATGTCTTAAAAAAACAATGCCAGAATTGTTGTTTTTTGTTTATTTGCCAGTAAAAAAAAAATCAAAAGTGATTAAAAAGTGTTCTGTCCCCCAAAAAGAGAGGAATGAAAACTACAAGCCATACCGCAAAAATCAAGCCCTTACACAACTCCTTAGAAAGAAGAATAATAAAAAGTTATCAGTCTTGGGGTTTTATTGTGTAAAAGTAGTAAAACGTAAAAAACTAGGAGGGTCATTTATTAAACAGAAATATGCCTATATTAGGCGCATTTCAGGCGCAGATTGCAGTGCAAAGGTCCTTTCGCAGCAATCTGCGACTGCAAGGTCTACAAAACTGTCTAAATGTTAGACAGCAAGGAAGCTGTCTTATATTTAGAAGCGGCGGTGGATCTGCCACCGTTATGTACAGGTTCCAGTGCAGGACTTTATTAAGGCTCCATTCACACGTCCTGTTTTTCTTTCCTGATTCGATCCCGATTTTTTCAGGACCCATTGAAATGAATGGATCCAGATCAGGATCGAATCGGGAAAGAAAAACAGGACGTGTGAATGGAGCCTAAGACTGGTGCCCCTATATGTTTTTGGTATCGCTGTTATCATATTGACCCAGCAAATAAAGTTATAGCATAACTGTATGGTCACTAAGGCGTTAACAGAATATCACATTTGCTGCAGCTTCTCTGTTACTGCTTTAATGGTCCATGTGTCTCCCATTACCAGGATATACATTTCCATAACCAGTTGTATATAGCCTGTTAACGTTTTATCCAGGGAAGGAAAGCAGGAACGTTCTTCTGTCTGGCCTGCTCCATCATTTGGTTGCTACCAGTGCAGACACAGTGTTTTATGGAATTGCTGTTCATACAATTCCCTAATGAGTATATCTAAACTTAAAGGGAACCTGTCATCTCCGAAACACCCCCTGAACTAGAGTAAGCGGTGTATAGTGTAAGTGATGCTGAATCCGAATATGTAATTTGTATCTTCATACTCACTTCCATTCAGACGTTGTGCTCCCACAAACCAGCAGTAAAATACATTTAGAGGACACTTCTTTGAGTCGTCTCCATTATGTGAGTGAGAACTGGAGTCCACTGAGTGCATTTTACTGCAGGTTTGTGGGAGCATCAGAATGGAAGTGAGTATGAAGATAAAAATTACATAACCAGACTCTACGTCACTTACACTATACACCACATATTCTAGTTTGGAGGGTGTTTCAGAGCTGACAGGTTCCCTTTAAGTACTTCTAACAAAATGTCTCACATCCGTGATTTATGGCATCCCACGATGTTCCTTGGTTTAGTAACACAAGAACTGAGATTATACACTTCATCTTAAATTTACCGTAATTATATTACCAAAAAAAATACATGCTGGCAGATTAGATTTAATATTATCCATTGACACTAGAGGTATTTTGGATTGCATGATACTATATTAGTGTGACAGGGACTTTCTGTGTTTTACTATATCTGCCCAAGCAAATTAGTGCTAGCTCTGATGTGAATCTTGTCCAGTTTCAAAAAAAATCTTTATAACGTGCCCTGACCACTAGTATATAAAGCATTGCTAATATGTTTAATCCATGTATTTGTGTAGCTATTTCTGACAGTGCGCCAGCTGGTGCCCCTGCATTTGTAAATCACATTCCTTTTCAATCCTTGTATTGCCCGCAGATTGTCTGATGAAAAGAAAAGAGTTGTATGGTTGTCTTCCCGAAAAGTAATTTCCAGTTTTGTTATATGCAGAGACGTGATCAAAGCCAGTTCCTAGCACATTCATACAAAATGGGGTGTTATTCAGCAGTAATATTATGTATTTGTTGCACTGTTTCTGTCTATAATGGCCAGATCTACAAAGCATTTGGAAAGTCTTCAGATCCTTTCACCTTTTTCACATTTTATATTATGGCCTTCTATTAAAATAAAAAAAAAATCAAGAGTTCCCCCATCAATCTGCGCTCAATAATTTATTAAAAGGAAAAACTTTCATGCTATCATGCTTGAAATTTAGCTCTGGGGGGCCTCCCGTTTCTCTTGATCATCTTTGAGATGTTTCTAAAACTTGATTGGAGACCGCATGTGGTAAATTCAGTTGATTGAGCTTGATTTGGAATAAACCTGTCTGTATAAGGTCTCACAGCTGACAATGTGTATCAGAGCAAAAACCAAGCCATGAGGAGGAAAGAACTGCTTGTAGAGCTCAGAGACAGGATTGTGTGGAGGCTCAGATGTGGAGAAGGGTGCGAAAACATTTCTGCTTTGGTTTTATGGCAGAGTGTCCAGAAAGAAGCCTCTCCTCAGTAAAAACATGAAAGTTTTCACAAAAGAACTTGGTCACCTGGTCTGATTAAACCAATATTAAACTTTTTGGCCTCAATTCTAAGCATCAGGTCGGGAAGAAACCATGCACTGCTCATCACCTGCCCAATACTAACCCTACACTAAAGCATGGTGATGCCAGCATCATGATGTGGGGGTCTTTTTTAACAGTAGGGACAGGGAGACTGGTAAGGTTTGAGGGAAAGCTGAAGGGATGAAAGTACAGAGATATATTCTTGATGAAAACCTAATGCAGTGCCCTCTGGACACTGGGCTGAAAGTTCACTTTTTAACAAGACAATAATCCTAGGCACACAGCCAAGACAACACAAGAGTGGCTTAGGGACAACTCTTCGAATGTCCTTGACCTGGCTTGAACCCAATCGAACATCTCTGGAGAAACCTGAGAACTGCTGTCTGCTGGTCCCCAATCAACCTGACAGTGCAATACTTATGTCAATGCAAGATTTCAGTTTTTCCTTTTCAATAAATTTTTTTCACTTTGTCTTTATAGGAAATTGAGTGCAGAATGATGGGGAAAAACTTGATTTTTTTTTTGTTTTAGCACAAGGCCACAACATAACAAAATAAGAAAAAAGTGAAAGGGTCTGAAATGTAGTAAGTTTTCCATTTCACCCCAGTGCTGGATTGACAACTAAACTGATCGGTACTACTATATGATGTCCTCCATACTGCTGCTGCTTTGGAGGGTGTGCTACAGATAGGGGGACATGATTACATCTTCTCTGTGTGTGCAATGTATGGGAGACATCATAGCAGCTAGTCTGTGCCCACTAGCTCAGGGAAAACTGACAATTACAGATGGAGCCTACACAGGGGAAAAACTGGTGAAAAATGCAGAATTTAGGTCATATGATGGCAAGAAATAGTTCTTCTCCTCAAATACATAGATGACGGCGTATTCTGAAAAATCATCTGAAATGACAGGTTCTCTTTAAATTGATAACAATAATCTTGCTAATAATAGTAAATTGAGTCAAATTGGTGACGTGGGAGTTTTCAGCATTAGTCACACTGATTTCTTTATGTTTGTATAAGCCTTTCTCCCCCAAGTACTGAAAAATAATTGCTACAGGAAGCTATAGTAGATAACGGTCAGGGCTCTTTTTTTGTTGTTGTCATGGCTGATCATGAGGTTCTTTGGACATGAGCTGCTGCTTTTAGTCCTGCATGTAATCTCAATGGTATATACACATACTGGTAATACATAGACGTATTAAATTGATTTGCAGTAGTGGTCGCCTTTTCAGAATCATTGTATTGATCTCTCTATGTTGACCTTACTTTGTAAAGTGCCTTCTCTTGTATGCTATAATCAATCATGTGCGAGTAAAATGGAAAGCTTTTCCCTGTGGTTTTACGTCCTCCAGTGCAGAAGGTCCATGCCACCATCTTAGAAGAAGCTTTACAGGTGGACGGTGGACATTCGGTGTCAACTGCTTGCATTGTTTATCTGTGTGTGGGACATTACAAATGAACGTATTTTATGAGAATTTTCCCATTATTAAGGATGAGTAATATTTGATAAATTAACCAGTAATGAAATAATTTCTGCTTGAAAATATATCATTATTGTGGCTTTGTGATTATGTCAGATCATGTGAACCAGTGTCTAACCACCGCTTACCAAAGCTGATGATCTCGTAATGACCACAATATTTATTTATTTTTTTGGAAGTAATCTGAAGATTTAAAAGCAGCTTCTTTTGCATTATCTATTAGTCCGTCCATCCATTGCACCTGTATTATGTTTAGGCTATTTTCACACTGTATATGTCAGTTTATGGCTAATTCAACATTTTTCAAAGAATCTTTGGTAGAAATCTGGTGTAGAAAATCTGACTTCTGCCTGATTTTTATGTAATGTGCGCACATAATGCACATGCCGTGGATTATTCCTTGCTGATTTTTTTTCCCACTACATGTGTATAGGAGATCCTTTCCATAATTCACTTGCCTTAGCTGCAGATTGTTGGTAAATTTTGTCAGGATCTAGGAGCAAAATCTGTGCCTACATCTTGAGTCATGAACTTCTAAACATAACTTTTTTTGTTAGGCTAGGCCTGTGATGGCTAACCTCCGGCACTCTAGCTGTGGTAAAACTACGATTCCCACGATGTACACATGCTTGGCTGTCCTCAGAACTCCATAGAAATGAATGGAGCATACTGGGAGTCGTAGTTTCACCACAGCTGGAGTGCTGAAGGTTAGCCATCACTGAGCTACACTGATGCTGTTGGTTGTACATGGATACCAAGAACAACAAATTTTGACCTTGGTTTAGTCTATTAAATGTATTCAGTTGATCATTAATATAATTTAAACACTTCCAGTCTGCCCATTGACTATAAATGTCCTGGTAGTGGATCTCTATCTCTGAATGGACGTTTTAAAATGTCCTTGAGCTTTGCCCCCTGTGTGCAGCACCTGTACATAGAAGCTCCATGACTCAGCTGCCTCCTGACAGCCAAGAACATGGAGCTTTAACCTGAGACCTTTTTTCCTGGCCTCCAGGCTTTTGATCACTCTGACAAGCTGTCAAAGTGATCACAAATGCTTGTACTATCTCCCTCTCATTACTGCCGGTCACAGAGCAGTTTACAACCACATGTGGGGTGTTTCTGCAAACTTCAGAATCAGGAAAATAAATATTCAGGTTTGATTTGCTGTTTACCCTTGCTATCTTATAGGAAAAATGAATTAAAAATTGAAAATCTGCAAAAAAAAATATTTATTTTTAAATTTTACCTTCCTTCTGTTTTAATTCTTGTGGGAAATCTAAAGGGTTAACAAACTTTGTAAAAATCAGTTTGGATTACATTGGGGGCTGTATTTTCTAAAATATGTTCATTTATGGGAGGTTTCTATTATTTAAGCCCCTCAAAGTCACTTTAGAACTGCAAAGGTCCTTTAAAATTAACTATTGGAAATTTTCATGACAATCTTAAAAATTACATCTAAAATTTGAAGCCTTATAACGTCCTCAGAAAATAAAATTACATTTCCAAAATTATGCCAACATAAAGTGGACATATGGTGAATGTTCATTAATAACAATTTTATTAGATATCCCTATGCAACTTAAAAGCAAAGAAATTAATATTTAAAAAATTGTGATTTTTTTTTCCCAAAATTTTCTGTAAATTTTTGATTTTTTATAAAAAGGTAAAATATATTGACTCAAATTTACCATTAACACAAAGTACAATGTGTCACAAGAAAACAATCTATGAATGGCTTGGATAAGTAAAAGCGTTCCAAAGTTATTACCACATGAAGTGACACATGTCAGATTTGCAAAATTAGGCCTGGTCAGGAAGGGGGTAAATGGCCCGCATGGGAAGTGGTTAAGTATTAAGGTATGACCAAGTGGCCAATTAGACCACAGTTGCCTCTTACCGAACGAATGAAGGCAGCACTGTATAGCTGGTCTGCATTGTTAAAGGCTTTAACGGTATTGAAGGTGTCGTAGGCAGCCATTAACAATGCAGACCGGCTATACAATGTAGTCTTCATTAGTGAAATCTGAGGCAGCAGCAGCCTAATTGGCCGCATAGTACACAACCACGCCGTGTAGCCGTGCCCTTAAGGAGGCCATACACATAAGATTAAAATATTTCAGCCATTCCAGCCAACTGTCGTTTGGAAAAACAAGAGTTTGGGATCACCAACGAATTGTCTGCTGTAAATGCGATCCGTCGTGCTGGAAAACTGAATTCAGCCAATCACTTGGAGTCTGTTTTTATTTTTTTTTTTAAAGCCTGACTCCCTAGTTGGCCGATCATTATCTCAAATGTTTGGCCAGCTTTAGCCAAGTTAGCATTTGATAATTATTAGCAACCAGGACAAGGTTCTTAATGCCCCATAAATGCTGTATATTCAGTCCAGAATGTGTGTGGTGTATTTTCTAGTCTCATCACCATCACTTTTCACTAACCTGGTGCTTCCTATGTCAATCCAGTACGATGCCTATTATTTCTCCAGGACATGACCATTTTCCTTTTTGCTTTTTGAAATCTTATTAAAGTCTCGGTGTTTGGGATGAAATTGTGTTACATTTTACAACTATCTTGATATCGCACTAATCTGCCAGCCATGGGCTGACACTGATGAGAAGAGGAGTGATGGAGGCTCCTCCATTAATCATATTGACAGCAATGTAGTAAAGCTCTACATTATTGGTTGACACAGTCTCCACTTTCAGAATTTCTCAGAGGAATTGGCTAATTGTTTTTTCTGTTCCAGTTTAAATCATTGTGAATTTGGAGATCAGATTTATTATTTTGACATGATCTCTCACACTAGATGTTTTGGGGAAAAAACATGCATGTATATATGTCAACCATCAACCTTAAAGGGATTCTGTCACCACCATTTTGCATATTAAGTTATTTATACCACTGGATTTCTCTTATCATAAGGATCCCCAAATGGTTATTGTTATAGGGCCCAGATGAAGATTTGTGGTGTAAAAATCCTTTTTTATCTACTGTCAATCACTTACATTAAGGGGCCCAAGGGGAGTTGCCCATGGTTGCTGGAGCCCGGGCTCGGCGATTCCGTTGGAGCCCCGGACCGCCCACCTAATTAATATTCACTTCACTGAGTGAAGCTCCGACGCGGCAATTGATGTACTGCGCCTGCGCAGCCCCGGACGGCACACCTAATTAATATTCACTTCACTGAGTCAGTGAAGCTCCGGCGGCGGCTGTAATCCCGCGCAGGCGCAGTGCCGCGTCGGAGCTTCACTGACTCAGTGAAGTGAATATTAATTAGGTGTGCCGTCCGGGGCTGCACAGGCGCAGTACATCAATTGCCGCGTCGGAGCTTCACTCAGTGAAGTGAATATTAATTAGGTGGGCGGTCCGGGGCTCCAACGGAATCGCCGAGCCCGGGCTCCAGCAACCATGGGCAACTCCCCTTGGGCCCCTTAATGTAAGTGATTGACAGTAGATAAAAAAGGATTTTTACACCACAAATCTTCATCTGGGCCCTATAACAATAACCATTTGGGGATCCTTATGATAAGAGAAATCCAGTGGTATAAATAACTTAATATGCAAAATGGTGGTGACAGAATCCCTTTAATTTTACTTACCAACTCCAGTAACCTGTGTATTCTTACAACCTGGTTGACCTTGGTACATTCAGCTTTAACAATGGTATTCCCAATTACTATTTTTGAGGGGTTTTTATCCATATGAGACAGACATTAATCATTTTATTGTTTTGTTTGGTATGCTTTCAGCAACTTCCTGTGTAGACTGTTGAGGGGTCACTGATCTGATTCACCCTAAGGCCGGGTCTGCACGCTATGCTCCTTCAAGTAGCCAAGACACAGCCCACCCATAGTGCCCAACTGCTGCATGTTTTTGTGAATAAGACCAAAGTATTACCCACAAAATTAATGACCACAGCAAGTTGGGGGTGAGGGGAGTTCGGTCTCTTGCCAGAGTATGTACACCTGGCCTAATAATAATTGAGGATTTGAATATACTGTATGAATCGGCAGCAGTGATACATGTGTAGACAGCTCTGCACATTGCTTCCTGACAATTTGCAAAGGACCCACAGCCATCATGTGAATGCTGGTTTTGGATGTTCAAACATTTGCCATTCACTTCTAGTCATATGAACCTTATGTGCTTAAGGGAGTATTTACATGGGACAATTTTGACCAGACTTTCAAAACCACATCAAAAAAAACTGCAGCAAAACCACCCACGGCTTTGATGCGGTTTTTGGCCGCACGACTTGTACAGGCAATAATTTCATTGTGCTTCACGTGCACAAACTGTGCGGTTTTGCCACATTTTTTTTGTATGCCGTTTTGACCACGCAGTCAGAAACTTCCTGTGTAAATGCACTCTAAGGGTTGGAGGTAGTTCCATGACACAAATGAACTTAAAGGGAGTCTGTCAGCAGGATATGCTGTATAGGGATAATGACATCTCTGTATTGGTCTTCACTGTCATTCTAAATATGTTATTCTTAATGTCATCAGAGCTGTACTTTCCACAAAAAAGCGTTTTAATTAATATTATAATTACCCACATAAGGAGCCCAAGGAGATGTCCTGGGGGCCTTTGGAGCCCAGTCACGCCACATATTTTCAAGCCCAGCACCGCCCTCCCGCTAATTATTCACTCCACTTCATCGCTGTGTTCTCCTACTAGGTACTGCGCATGCGCGGGATTACGCCGTAGCCGGAGGAGAACACAGCGATGAAGGGGAGTGAATAATTAGCGGGAGGGCGGTGCTGGGCTCGAAAATATGCGGCGTAACTGGGCTCCAACGACCCCCAGGACATCCCCTTGGGCTCCTTATGTGGGTAATTATAATATGAATTAAAACACTTTTTTGTGGAAAGTACAGCTCTGATGACATTAAGAATAACATATTTAGAATGACAGCACTAAGACCAATACAGAGATGTCATTATCTCTATACACCATATCCTGCTGACAGAATCCCTTTAAAGGGGGTTTTCCTGGTTCGTGCCTGATTTTGCTTATAGGCTGCCTTTTTTCTAGCCTACATATGAGTGGAGCATAAGAGCATTTCCTTGCTCCAATGCTCCCCCTTGTCACACTGAAACTGTGCAGAGCAAGGACTTGTTTTGGACACTTCCTGTACTGAACAATAACCCATGATAGTCAGTGAGGCAGATTTACTAATCCTATAGATGACATAAAGTTTAGATAAACTGTCTAGACAAGAGAGAATTTTATGGCAGATTTTTAGTGCAGTGTTTGCGCTAAATTATGCATATTAGGCCGTTTTGTGGTAAGCTGCGTCCTTCAGATGCCGTGTTCAATGCAATCGCAGCATCTGTGAGGTAAGACAGAGAGATGCAGCTCCCTCTGCCTTCCAATCAGAGTCCCACAATGAAATTGCAGAGATCCGATCAGTTACTATGACAGCCTGGGAGCTGCTGAAGGTTCCCAGGCCTGTCATGATAAGCTGTCTGTGAAGCTGTGCCTCGGGCAGGCAATGAAAATCATGGTAATAATGGTTCTATATTATGGTTTATGGGACAAGCAATCAGAAGATCACAGTTTATAGCCCCCTAAGGCGGTAAGTAAAAAAAAAAAATATTACAAATTCAAATTACTCCCCTTTCCCAATTTTACAAATATATAAACAATAAAAAATAAACATAACTGGTATAGCTGAGTCTGAAAATGTCTGAACTACTAAAATACTAAAAATATTTTTTCTGCGTGGTGAACACCATAATGCAAAAAACATGCCATTCACCATTTTTAGTCACCTTGTCCCCTCAAAATAATTGAATAACTGTGATAAAAAGTTGTATGTACCCCAAAAATGGTATCAATAAAAACTTCAGTTTGTTCCGCAAAAAAAACAAGCTGTCATACAGCTCTGTAGACCGAAATATAAAAAAAGTTATGGCTGTCAGAAAATGTCAATGCAAAGAAAATTGATTTATTTTTTCCTTAGCCTTTTATTAAAAAAAAAAAAAACTAAAAAAAATAAGGACTTCATGTCATTTTTAGTGTGCAGTGAATGCTGTAAATCAAAACCTAAAAAACCTTGGCAGAATGGTGGGTGGGGGTTATCAATTTTACCCCATAAAGAGTTTTTATTCCTATTTTCCAATACAAGACATGTTAAATTAACACGTGCCATTAAAAATGCATCTTGTTCTGCAAAAAATAAGGCCTCATATGACTGTGTGAATGGAAAATGTAAAAAGTTATGGCTATTGGAATGGGAGAAAAAAATCAAAAATGAAAGTGGGCCCAGTCCTTAAAGGGGTATTCCGGTAAAGTCATTTAATTTTTCAAAAACTGCATTAAGGCTGGAAACTGTGACCCAACCAGAACCCACACCTATACATATAATCAGAGCTTCAATTTACCTTGCAATCCATTTGGCCAGCTCCTGTGTGAGCCTGCAACACACTGACAGTATCATGGCTGCTGATCTTCCCTCACAAAACTACAATCCCCACAATCCCTAGCTTTCCTGCAGTGAGTGTTGATGATTACTGATTGGCTGCCTGATATCACAGTGCTGTCACGCCCCCTCTTCTCAGTAATTAGCAGCACACTAACATTTATCTAGAGAATTGATAGCAACACAATGAGCATGCTCGACCTAACTAAGGCTCAGAACTACAGGTTGATGCCATGGTAACTTATGAGGAAACACAGTGGGTAGCAGAGGAAGAAAACTATTTCTAACTACTGAATGGTAAATATGTGAAACTGACATTATATTAGGTAATTATTGATGATGAATTAGTCTAAAACATAAGTTAATTTTATGGTAACTGGAATACCCCTTTAAGAGGTTAATGAGTGACAATCTGCTGGTGTGTATTTAGATTCATGGACCTGTGATAAATTATAATTTATTATCAAATCCTGTTTCACGATTTCTACCTTTTCACCTCTTCAGGTGACAGTTGGCATCAGTCATGTGACAGGAAATTTACAGTACTCTGTAGAGTGGCAGACGTTTATCTTGTATCACTCAGTGGTCCTTAGTGGTCTCTAGGCCTATTTAAAGGGTTGAAAATTGACTTATAGGATAGCTGCCTTACATCTGGTGGCATTAGAGGCAGAGCTTGTTAAGAGCTCATTTGCACATCTTCCCAGAATTCAAGAGGAGCATTTATGGCCTACAAGCGCCTCTCAATAAATTAGAATATCATCAAAAAGTTTGTTTTTTTCAGTAATTCAGTTCAAAAAGAGAAACGCATATATTATATAGAGTCATTACAAACAGAGTGAACTTTTTCAAGGGTTTATTTCTGTTAATGTTGATGATTATGGCTTACAGCCAAGGAAAACCCAAAATTCATTATCTCAGAAAATTAGAATAATTAACCCGAAACACCTGCAAAGACTTCCTAAGCCTTTAAAAAGGTCCCTTAGTCTGGTTCATTATGTCGACACAATCATGAGGAAGACTGCTGACTTGACAGATGTCCAGAAGGCTGTCATTGACACACTCCACAAGGAGGGTAATCCACAATAGGTCATTGCTAAAGAAGCTATCTGTTCACAGAGTGCTGTATCAAAGCATATTAATGGAAAGTTCAGTGGAAGGAAAAAGGGTGGTAGAAAAAGGTTCACAAGCAACAGGGAGAACCGCAGCCTTGATAGGATTGTTAAGAAAAGGCCTTTGGGGGAGATTCACAATGAGTGGACTGCTGCTGGAGTCAGTGCTTCAAGAGCCACCACACACAGACGTATCCAGGACATGGGCTACAAGTGTCGCATTTCATGTGTCAAGCCACTCATGACCAATAGGCAACGCCAGAAGCGTCTTACCTGTGTCAAGGAGAAAAAGAACTGGACTGTTGCTCAGTGTTCAAAGGTGTTGGTCTCAGATGAAAGTAAATTTTGCATTTCATTTGGAAATCAAGGTCCCAGAGTCTGGAGGAAGAGTGGAGAGGCACTTAATCCAAGCTGCTTGAGGTCCAATGTGAGGTTTCCACAATCCGCGATGGTTTGGGGAGCCATGTCATCTGCTGGTGTATGTCCACTGTGTTTTATCAAGACCAAAGTCAGTGCAGCCCTCTACCAGGAAATTTTAGAGCACTTCATGCTTCCGTCTGCCGACAAGCTTTTTAGAGATGGAATTTTTATTTTCCAGCAGGACTTGGCACCTGTCAACACTGCCAAAAGTACCAATACCTGGTTTAATAACCACAGTATCACTGTACTTGATTGGCCAGCAAACTCGCCTGAACTTAAACCCATAGAGAATCTATGGGGTATTGTCAAGAGGAAGATGAGAGACACCAGACCCAACAATACAGACGAGCTGAAGGCTGCTATCAAAGCAACCTGGGCTCCATAACACCTCTGCAGTCCCACAGGCTGATTGCCTCCATGCCACGCCGCATTGATGCAGTCATTCATGCAAAAAGAGCCCCAACCAAGTATTGGACGCATTTACTGTACATACTTTTCATTTGGCCAACATTTCTGTGTTTAAAAAAAAAAAATACAGTTGGTCTAGTATAATATTCTAATTTTCTGAGATAATGATTTTTGGGTTTTCCTTGGCTATAAGCCATAATAATCAACATTAACAGAAATAAACACTTGAAAAAGTTCACTCTAATGACTCTATATAATATATGTGTTTCATTTTTTGAATTGAATTACTGAAAAAAAAACTTTTTGATGATATTCTAATTTATTGAGATGCACTTGTATATGGTCTCCTCACACCAATTAAGGTGCTCTCTCCCCAAGAGAGATAGTACCCTGCAAATCCTGATTTAGGCCTCTCACCCAGTTAAGCCAGTAGTCTCTGCTCTGCACTGATGAGGGGCAATCGCCTGAAAACAGCTGTCTGCAGATGAAATGCTGGCTTATTTAACCCCTTCACGACCGCCGCCGTACATGTACGGCGCGCGGGCGGTGTGGGACATGACGCCCGCTCGCGGGTGCGGCGGGCGTCATGGCCGGCAAGTCTCTGCTGTTTCTAACAGCAGAGACTTGCCGCATCTTACCTCCGTCTTCGGAGACTTCCAGGGCCTTCTGATGCCGTGATCACACGTGATCACGGCATCAGGATGCGTCTGAACCCGGAAGCCCACGCTTCCGGGTGGTGTACAGACGCCCCGATTGGCCAATCGGGGTGTCTGTACACCATATGAAAACTGTAATCCTCGCTGGTGAGGATTACAGTTTTCAAACTGCAATTCTTATTCTGGCCACTAGATGGCAGGCCAGGATAAGAAATGAGCAATTCATGGTTTTAACTGCATCTAGTAAATCCATGATTGCTCATAAAGAAAAAAACAAAACACAATAGATCAGATGATATTTGAGCTTTAAAATAATCACAGAAAAATTAAAAAAATGTTAAAAAAATATATAAAAAATAAAAAAGATATAAAAGTTCAAATCACCCCCCTTTCCGTATAAGTAAAAAATAAATACCTAAATAACAATAAATATAGACATCATGGGTATCACCGTGACCGAAAACGCCCGTACTTTTAAAATATAAAAAAAAAATTTCAATACGGCGAATTGTGTGGCGGAAAAAAGCGTCCAAATGGCGATTCGCAGTTTTTTGTCCCTTTTTTTTTCTAAAAAAAATTAAATAAAAAGTGATCAAAAAGTCATACACACCCCAGAATGGTATCAATAAAAACTTCAGACCGCCCCGCAAAAAATGAGCCCCCATACAGCTCTGTACACATAAATACCAAAAAGTTATAGGGGTCAATATATGACAAGGAAAAAAAAAAAAAAAAAAAGGGCAACTTTCTAATTATTTTATCACCATCTAAACGCAGGAAAAACTATACATATTAGGTATTGCCGGATTCGTACTGACCAGTAGAATGAAAGTAACGGATCAGTTTTAATGCACATCGAATGCTGTAAATAAGAAACCCGTAGAACTGAAGCGGAATAGCGTTTTCTTTGCAATTTCACCCGGTTTGGAATTTTTTTCCCGCTTCCCACTACACCGTATGCAATATTAAATGGTGGCGTTGGAAAGTACAACTTGTCCCGCAAACAACAAGCCCTCATACAGCTATGTGAACAGAAAAATAAAAGAGTTATGGCTGTTTGAAGGCAGGGAGCGCAAAACGAAAATGCAGAACCGAAAAAAGCTCCGGTCGTGAAAGGGTTAATATCCAGGTCATGTCTCAAGGCCTGTGTAAAAGGTCGAACATTGACTTTTAGGATCTTTGACTTTTAACATCTGGTGGCATTAGAGGCATCCCTTTCTTCTCAGTGGTCCTTATCACCCTGTATTATGTTTCAGGAATATAAAGCTGTATGTTTCTTCTATCAATGCCAGCATCATCTACAATTAACTTGTGAAGTCATTTATGATACATACAATTTGTCATTTTCTACATTTTTGTGGCGCCTGAAGACCAAACATCTGTGAAGTGTGTAAACGGGCGTCTATCTGCTGGGGCAATGTCCAAGGAACTAGTCTCTGAACATTCCCAGACTACTCCTAATTTATATGTCACCATATACCAGGAAAGCAAGAGCTAATCCGTGTTATTAGAAGAGTGGAATATGACGTATTTGTAACCACTCGGATATTGGCGGTTCTGTACAGTATAGATGGATATTACGGTATTTCTTTATGTGTAACAGAACTGCAGTGGAAATAATCCATACAATATTTGGTCATCAGGACATATATATGTCACTTATCAGCTGCCACACAAGTAAAAAGAAAACACAAAAAACAAATATTGGGATAATGAAAATGCATTTTAACATTGTTCTTGCAGGGCATGAAGACTTACCACATGTACCATGCAGAAAGCATCAATGCAGAATGTAAGCTAAAAGAAGCTGAAAAACAAGAGGAGAAACAAATAGGAAGGTCTGGTGACCCAGTGTTTCATTTACGGCTGGAGGATAAGCACCAGAGACGAAGCTCTGTGAAAAAAATCGAGAAGATGAAAGAAAAGGTAAGTGTGTGACTATGTTCCTGGGAGGCTCTATTCACAGTGTGTTTGCAGTCTACTTGGTTGTATATGCTAGGGAATACTCCCGATGCATGCCTCCAATGTATTCGACTGCCACACATTTGCCAACACTTTCTTTTTGTTTTTGTTTAAGACGGAACAGTAGGGATTTAGGGTTGTCCAAAAATTTCCAGCACCACAATTTGCCATAAAATCTGGATTCTAGTGAAGCACTTCTAAATAGCATACAACGAGTAATGTTGGGCGACCTTGTATTCGGCGTACAAGTTTTGGATTATCTAAGAATTACGTTATGGATTTCTCTACCATGGATCATAACTTATGGTCCATGTTAGCGGAATCCATAACGGAATTCTTAGATAACCCGGACCCAAACCTTGTACGCCGAACTTGAAAACACAAGTTCGCTCATCCCTAGTAATCATGCATTTCGGGCCTCAAACTGAGCCTTGGGGAACAGTTGCAAGAATTGTCCAAAAATTTCCAGTATCACGAGTTGCCATAAAATCAAAGTTTTATTGAAACACTTTAAAACGTCATACATCTGGTAGACGTATTTGAGGCCTCTAGCTGGGGTCTTAGACATGACATAAGTGTAGGGTCCTGCTAAAAGGCCTGAAATGCGTCTTTAGATGCTGTGCGCTCTTTTAAAGTCCTTCAATAAATCTGATTTAATGGCAGCTTGTGGTACTGGAAATTTTTGGACAATTGAAACTGAGCCCTAGCGCCTCCAACTAAGATGAGCTAGGGCAGTGGCTGGTCTTTATACTTCTCTCAATGAGGCCTAAAGGCACATTTGATGTATATGTCGGGAGCATTTACAGGCTCATACACCATACACTTCAGACTAATTTTCACACATACATACTTACATACTCCAGTAATTTTCCTGCCATTCCTAATAAGAACCGGCAGGACAACTCATGACAAGCTTTAGTGATCTGAACAATGATTGTGTATTAGCCAATTTATCATAAATTATATGATCTTCAGTAATGTAATGTGTACGTTGTCCTACTAACAGCTATTTCTGTCTCTAGCGCCAAGCCAAATACTCAGAGAACAAACTGAAATCCATAAAGGCACGGAATGAATATTTATTAACACTGGAGGCAACAAATGCTTCTGTATTCAAATATTACATCCACGACCTTTCAGACTTAATTGATGTAAGTAACTGAATTATTTATTCCAGCTAAATATATTTCATCATCGGCAAGTTCATTCTTGTCGTTATTTGAGTGATTGGTTTAGTTGGAATTCCTTGTGACATAGATAAGTGAGGGATGATGCAGAAATGCTTTTCTACACACCTTTTCATGCCTTGAGCAGTGGACGGACTTTACTTAATGATGTGTTAATGAGATCACAGTTAGGTTACCCATGAATATAGTGAATGTGGGCCATGTAACTGTAGCTACATGCATTTTTTTATAGTGGTTGCACTGGTTTTGCCATGCGGATTTTAGACTTGCAGTGGTACAGGTGGAACAAATGCCAACCATTTACTTTCTTCTCAGCCTAAATCTTCATTGTAGGACCATGGAAGTCTGATACTCCGGAGTAGTTATTGCTAGGGTTGAGCAAAGTTTTCAAATTCAGGGTACAAGGTTCGTGTTATCTAAGAATTCTGTTATGGATTCTGCTACCACGGATCATAACGGAATTCTTAGATATCCCGAACCTTGTACCCCGAATTTGAAAACATAAGTTTGCTCAACACTAGTTATTGCCACATGGTTCCTGACTGCACGGCACAAAACCAGGGTTGGCCAACCTTACAGACACAAAGAGCCAGAAAAAAAACATATGACTACCAGGAGCCACAAGCTATACATTTATACACAAGTCACCGTATTTTTCTTCCTATAAGATGCACCTACAGAGAAAAATAAGAAAATAAAATATTTTTCATCTGATCTGAGTTCCGATGAAAAATATTTTTTCTTATTTTTTATTAGCGCAAAAAAAAAAAGAGAAAAAGAACGAAATATTTTTCATCCGACCTCAGGTCAGACTCATCTGACCTAAAATAAGATCCCCAATCTTCATCAGACTTTCAAATCAGACCCCCAAGGCTCAGATCAGACAACACAAATCAGACTCCCAGTGTCAGACCCTTAGTGCTCAGATCCCCCCCCCCATGCTCAGATCTGACCCCTCCCATGCTAAAACCAGACCCCCCACCATGCTCAAACCAGACCCCCCACCATGCTCAGATCTGACCCCCCCCACACACACTTAGATCAGACTCCCATGCTCAGTTCTATAAATAAATAAAAATATCCTCCCTCTCCTGCCTTTAGCAGGAGCCTGGTCAGGCGTGATATACCATGGCAAGCCGGATGGCGTCCAGTTGCCATGGTAACCATCGGGACGCTGCCACAGCAGTGCAGCGTCCCGATGGGATGAGGGAGGAAGCTCCCTCCCTCTCTTCTGGCCACACCATCGGTACGCTGCTAGCGCACCGCAGCGCCCGATTGGGGAGGGAGCTTCCTCCCTGTTAACCCCTTCCATGCCGTGGTCCCTACGGACTGCGGCATGGAAGGGGTTAAACGGCCGACATCACTGCCAGCATGTTACAGCTGACAATCTACTACCCGCTCGCCATCCTGAAATTGAAGGGGAATGAAGGGGGGTGGGGGGGTTAAAAACTTGCGGGCAGGCGGGAGGGTGTGAGTATACTGCAGGGTCCTGCTCGGCCATCCTGGATATAGCAGCGCAGCCCCGATCTCCTCAAGGAGATCGGAGCTGCGCTGCTGAATACTGCGATTGGTCAGTCAAATCTGACAGCTCTGCACAGCTCTGTCCATGACACCCGTTTACATGCAAGTGTCACCACAAATGTACTTGCGGTGACACTTGGAGCTCATGACGTACTGTGCACGTCATGATGCGGTGACTAACACCACATCATGACGTACATAGTACGTCATTAGTCATTAAGGGGTTAAAGAGGCAGGCTGCCAGCATTAGGTAAAACGATTTATTCCTGAACAACCCCTTTAAGGACAGATACAACTTCTTGTTTTTGAATCCACTGCTGGTTTTGGCTTCAAAAACTGCACTTATGGCTCAAGCTATTTTTTTTTGACCGTACGTAACATAGTAACATAGTAACGTAGTTTATAAGGCCGAAAAAAGACATCTGTCCATCCAGTTCGGCCTGTTTTCCTACAAGTTGATCCAGAGGAAGGCAAAAAAACCCTGTGAGGTAGAAGCCAGTTTTCCCCACTTTAGGGGAAAAAAAAATTCCTTCCCGACTCCAATCAGGCAATCAGGATTACTCCCTGGATCAACGACCCCTCTCTAGTAACTATAACCTGTAATATTATTACCCTCCAAAAATACATCCAGGCCCCTCTTGAACTCTTTTAGTGAACTTACCATCACCACCTCCTCAAGCAGAGAGTTCCATAGTCTCACTGCTCTTACCGTAAAGAATCATCTTCTATGTTTGTGTACAAACCTTCTTTCCTCCAGACGCAGAGGATGGCCCCTCGTCACAGTCACAGTCCTGGGGATAAATAGATCATGGGAGAGATCTCTGTACTGACCCCTGATATATTTATACATAGTTATTAGATCTCCCCTCAGTCGTCTTTTTTCTAAAGTGAATAAGCCTAATTTTGATAATCTTTCTGGGTACTGTAGTCCACCCATTGCAGTTATTACTTTAGTTGCCCTCCTCTGAACCCTCTCCAGCTCTGCTATGTCTGCCTTGTTCACAGGAGCCCAGAACTGTACACAGTACTCCATGTGTGGTCTGACTAGTGATTTGTAAAGTGGCAGGACTATGTTCTCATCACGGGCATCTATGCCTCTTTTGATGCAGCCCATTATCTTATTGGCCTTGGCAGCAGCTGTCTGACACTGGTTTCTGCAGCTTAGATTTCTGTTCACTAAAATTCCTAGGTCCTTTTCTATGTCAGAGTTACCCAATATTTTACCATTTAGTATGTACTGGTGACTTGCATTATTCCTTCCCATATGCATAACTTTACATTTGTCAGTGTTAAACCTCATCTGCCACTTCTCTGCCCAAGCCTCCAGTCTATCCAGATCCATCTGTAGCAGTGTACTGTCCTCTTCCGTGTTAATTACTTTACACAGTTTAGTGTCATCTGCAAAAATTGATATTTTACTGTGCAAGCCTTCTACAAGAAGGAACGTGGAACTATTCATTTCAATTGGTCCACAAAAAAAGCCAGAAGTTACTCCGTGTGCATTCCGTGTCCATATGTCCATTCCGCAAAAAGAATAGAACATGTCCTATTATTGTCCTCATAACAGACAAGAATAGGACTGTTCTTTTATGGCCAAGCTGTTCTGTTCAACAAAATACAGAATGCTCACGGATGTCATTCGTATTTTTGGCGGATCCGTTTTTTGCCGACAGCAAAATACATACGGTCGTTTGCACGAGCCCTTAGTGTATTTGTCCCGTAGGCTTTCTCAAAGTCAGATTTTTACATGAAATTACAGAAGTCATAGAAAATTTACTTTCTCGAGCTCAGAATCTGCTCTACCTCATACAGTGCAGTGCCGTGTGCTTTTTATGTAACTTGCGGTAAACCACTTCTTTCACTAGATTCTCCCACCAGAACAACTGTTTCCTTTTGTATAGACCAGCCTGTGATAATATATGTTGAAATTCACCATTGTTCAAACCTTGTGGTGCAGCATCCATCCACTTCATATCACCACATATATATCTCACTGTCAGGTAGCCTCAATGACTGATTTATTAAAGGACTTCTCCATCTTAACATAAAGTTTATTAAAAATTTCGGTAACTTTCCACCATACTCGTGTTTCAGTTTACTATTTTGAAAATCTGTTTGCTGTTGGTTAATGGGAACATTCTTATTTACATCCAGTAGCCAAAATGTTTTCTAGACCTTAGGCTAGGACTACACGGCGACATGTGTTGGACCAATGTCGCACGGTATTTATTGTAATGATAGCCTATAGTGTCACACTGCAATATTGCAGTCACAAAAGATCCATCCAAATTGTATCTTTAAGCAACACCATAGACTAGAACTACAGTAAATGTCACAGTATAGTTGTTCCCTTTTTGTCGCATGACACGTCGCCGTGTAGCCCTAGCCTAATACTTCTCACAGCTGAGTTTGGGACAGGGGTGAGCAGTCTGAGGCTGAGTTTACACATTGCAATAGTGTGACAAATGACCACTTACCACATGGCCAATACACATGCGCTTGCCACTGTTTAGCAATATGGTACATACAGGTGACACGTTAAAACAAGTTTCACTTGTAAAAATTGCACTGCCAAAGACCATGGTAAGTGCACTTCAGTCTGGCATTCCAGTACCCGAACCCCCACTATTGAGCTGTTCCTATGTAGCTCATGTGCCTGTACTACACAGTTTGGTCAACTGTGAAGTAAATGGGACCAGTATTTCAGTTTTCTCCACAGTTGACGGAGCTGTCTAGTTTCGGCACTGAAGTGACTCGCGAACAGCGGATTATTGGGGGTGTGGAGTTGTCAGACCCCTGCCAGTCTGACATTGACGCCCTATCCTAAGGAGAGACTGTCACTCTAAAAAGCTTCATAGAAGCAGAATACCCTTTTTAGTGTGTATTTTTATTTTTTTTTCTTTAATTTCACTTTCTTACTATCACTATCCTTTTTAGTGCTCATGTGCACAGCAGTTGTTCTCTCTTAGAAAATCAGAGCATGCCAGATAAGCTTTGGTATATCTGTGTATATGGTTGTACGCTCCGTACCTGTACATTCCTGCTTCGTTCCCGTAACAACAATTTCCCCTCTGAAGATGTTCGTTTATTTTGGGAACTTGTACACTTCTGAATGTGCTGACTGCTCATCAGCCAATTTGGCAGAGCTAAATGAAATGTTTCTAACAGCTGGCATTCTTGAGAATGAGAAATAACACGGTACCATGTGTGAAATGAAAACTGAGACAAGGTGCCAAGTCCTGCCGCCTGCCTCCCCTGTGTAGAACGTTTTTTCCCAATTTGATATTATAACACTTTGGCTGTAGCTCTCTACATGTTTTAGTTTTCAGAATTTGCACAGTGTTGCTCTACAGAATGATGCCTGCATGTGTAATTGATATAATGTGCTCAGTCAGTCACAAGTCTGATATGTGCATCGGGAACCTGTCAGAAGCTTTTTGCCTTCAAAACTGCCACCATGACCTGACCTGCTTTCTAAAGGTGTTCTTATTAGTCCCAACAGATGCTGAATATTGTTAAAAATGAACTTTAATCCCAGACCCATGTATTCTAAAAGGGTATCTGTTAACAGGGTCAAAGCTCTTAAACCAGTCACGATGCCTGATGGGGCTTCCCCAGCTTATTGAACAAGTCTTTTCATACCCCCATTTGTTGTGGCAATTTAGGAGAAATCAGTGTTCTAAATAAATATGCAGATTAAGCCTCAAGTGCACCGAGTGTGGACCTATCCACTCTGCTCTTTTTTGTTTTTTACAAGACACTCCTCTCCATTCCAGGGCCTGCCCTGTCAATCTAATGGAAAGGGAGTGTCTTGGAAAGAATGGAGCTAAGGTACACTGTGTAGATAGGGCCTGTCCTCTGTGCTCTTAAAGACAAGTTTGCATATTTAAAAAAAAATTATCCTAAATGCTTCAGCGTTTTGAGGGAAGAATGGAGGGAATGGCTTTAGTCAGCTGGAACAGCCCTACCAAATATTGTCTGGTTTAAAACTGGGGGTGATCCTGCTGAAAGATGCCCTTTAATACTGTTCTCTCCCAAGCGTTTCCATCGCCTTGACAGCAGAATTCAAGGTGGTCACTCCTAAATCCTGTCCAGTCTATCTTCACTTGCATCCATGAGGATGGGGTACTTCATCACCAACACTGCCCTCATGGATGTCAGGCAAACCAGATTGGATGAGCTTAGGGTGTGGTTTTCGCCAAAGCCTGTCCACCTCATTGATTCTGAAGTAAAGTAATAACATATGGCACGCAAAAAGAGTTAAGGATATCCAGCAGTTGCTGGATGTACGGGAGATATACAGGAGGAGATGTACGGGAGCAGAAGGGTCAGGATGTGATAGCGGCTTGGGGGGCAAAAGGTTCCCTTTATTAGTAATAGTTTTACGTTGAGTCTTGATGTCTTGAGTCTAGATGTTTCGTGTCTCTGTGTTTTTGTAGTGCTGTGATCTGGGCTACCATGCAAGCTTAAACCGGGCCATGAGAACCTACCTCTCTGCTGAATACAACTTGGAAACTTCCCGGCATGAAGGCTTGGACATCATAGAGAATGCAGTTGATAACCTGGAACCCAGGAATGACAAGCAAAGATTTATGGAGATGTATCCAACTGCGTTCTGTCCACCCATGAAGTTTGAGTTTCAGCCTCACCTGGGTGATGAGGTAAGATGAGGGAAACAAGTTGGGTACAAGTTTTATGGTTTGAGAACAGACTTTTATATTACACAATAAGTGCTGTCACAAAAAAACAACCTATCACAGGTAATTAAACTGACTAGCTACATATGTAGTAAGCACAATGCTGCATTGTGGGATATAATATAGCTGCAGCTGGTTATGCCTGGCTGAGGAAAGCAAGAGAGTAGAATAGTACCTGGCCGATTCTGGATGTTGGGGCAAAATGTGTGAAAGATGAGATGAAGTCCTACTGTGAAACCCTCCTTCATTGTTTTTGGATTATTATGTGAAGTCACCAGTGACCAACGCTGAATTAAAAAGTTAATTTTCTTTTCCCTTGAAATTGAAGGTTTGCCAAGTTAGCGCTCAGCAGCCCTTACAAGGTGAACTTATACTCCGGTACCAACAGCTTCAGTCTCGGCTGACTACACTGAAAATTGAAAATGAAGAGGTAATACCATGATTTAATATGATCTAATACATAGTATAATACAGCACATTAAATATAGCACGGCAGAACATGCCCCAGACTGCAGGCTGCAGCAAATTTTGGTATAAGATATAAAATGTTGAGTGTTTTTGCATAGCAATTTTATATATTTTTTTTTACTCAACTCCTTTAGGGCGCATTCAGACGTCCACGCTCTGTGTTGCAGTCCGCAAAACATGGATGTCGCCTTTATGCGTTCCGCAGCTTGCGGAACGAAACAGGCGACTCAGTATAGAAATGCCTATTCTTGTCCAGATAAGAATAGGACATGCTTTTATATTTTTTGCGGGACCACGGAACCAAACAATGGATGCAGACTGCACACTGTGTGCTGTCCGCATCTTTTGCGGCCCCATTGAAATTAATGGCTCCGCACCTGTTCTTCAAAATTGCGGAACCATTCATACAGTCGTGTAAATGAGCCCTTACTCTTTCTATATTGGCCTCCAAGTTGAACCAGACTAAGTTAGTTTTAGTTTGTGAAGAGCAGTATTACAACTGTTCTAGTTGTGTCATGTGGCTGTATAAATGTATATATGCCATAAAGATGAATAAGTATATATAAATAAATGTATAAATGCCATATAATAATAGAAATTTATATATGCTATATAGATGAATAAGTATATTATTTTAAATCATGAGTTTCATGCTTCTGGATTATAAAAAATATTTCATAACAAAGCAATTGAGGATATGAAACTCCACCTTGGAGCAGCATTATTATCCTTAATTTCAGAATTGAAGTTGCTTCCTTTCTCAGTGGGAGCTAAAGGAGGAACTCAGGTTTCTTCCATTTATACAAGAATGTCACAGTAAATGATGCCTTTCTTCTTATGATGGCACCGTGAGGTCAGCCACAGGAAATTTGAATTCCTTGCAACTGTGACTAGGCGGTGGTATCTGATCTGCCTGTAAGTGGAGCATTTGGGTGATGGATATCCATTAGAGAATTGCTGTTAAGACTGTTTCCTAATGCAAGGTTTAGGATCACTCCAAGAATGGTCTTCACTTTAAAGGGGTTGCCATCAATGTCTAATCTATGGGAGTCCAGCCTTTGTGCTCCCTGCCAATTGCTAGAGTGAAATGGCAGGGAAGCTTTGAAAGCACCTTATGGGGGGATGTCTAAAAGGTTGTATGACCATATAACAATTGCATTTTTTTGCACAATTAACAGTTTTTGAGCAAAATTTGCTACTTTTTCCCACTTTTAAGCCATACTCACCACTTTTGGCAGTCCACCAGATTTCCTATAATTTATGCCAGAGACTGGTGTAGTTTATAGAGCGAATATACACCAGCTTGTAGCTCTTGTACATTTGTGTTTCTGGCCCGGAGACCGCCAGAAGATAAGCCAATTTATTAAGAGGCTTGCACCATCTAGTTTGGATTGAATACGCTGTGCAGCAGCAGTAATATTTTGTTTTGTAGGTAAAGAAAACCACAGAAGCCACCCTCCAGACCATCCAGGATATGGTCACGATAGAAGACTATGATGTTTCAGAATGCTTTCAGCATAGTCGCTCCACTGAATCTGTGAAGTCCACAGTATCCGAGACGTACTTGAGTAAACCCAGTATTGCAAAACGAAGGGCGAACCAACAAGAGACAGAACAGTTCTACTTTATGGTAAAAAAAATCCTTTCCCCTGTTGTTTTCATTGTTTCGTATTTAATATTAATAATATTAATATTAATAAATCTAAACAATATCTAAAATATTTTCTCTGTAGAAATTCAAGGAACATCTTGAAGGAAGCAATCTCATCACAAAACTACAGGCTAAACATGACCTGCTTCAGAGGACTCTTGGGGAAGGCAAAGGTAAGGCAGGTTATGTGATCTGTAGGCAGTCACATTGTACATTGGGTACTGGTCACGCCATGAAAATCTTGGACAAGTTCTGCAAAAGCCTAAAAAATCATTGTATACTCACCCCTTTCTCCAGGACTGGTGCTGGTCCTATCTTTTTGGTGCCACTTCCTGCAGCAGGGATTTGCCAGTGTATGACATGTGACCACTGCAACCAGTTGCTGTCCTCCACAGTCTAATACTAAGGACTGTAATTGGCTGCAGTGGTAATGTTCTGAACACCTGCATATCACTGTGCACATTATAAGACATGATTCTGAAGAATTATTCGCACAGTGTTTTTGAGACTCGTGGAAGATAGAATTCTGTGAATTCAAGAAGTTATGATATTTGCCTACAGACTGGACTGGAGAACATTTATGTAGAATAATATTTTACTCCAGCATAAATCATTGGTAAATGTCCTCTAAACCTGTTTCTCTCTATTTTTTCAGGCTATAGAGCAGAATACATGACCACAAGGTACGTTACTGTGTATCATATTGAGCAAATGGTAAACGTAATAGCCACACATATAAAATAAATATAGACAATGTACTAAATATAATGAATGCTTTCTGAATTGCCTTTAAAATGTTTTAGATCAGAGATGCTCAACCTGCCGCCCTCAGCTGTTGCAAAACTACAACTCCCAGCATGCCCTAATAGCTGTAGGCTGTCCAGGCATGCTGGGAGTTGTAGTTTAGCAACAGCTGGAGGGCCACAGTTTGGGCATACCTATACTAGATAGTTGAAAATGAATATGCTTTTCTAAATCTTTTAAAACAAAACTCTATTATAACTATACGTATTTGCTAATGTTTCTTTATATAATATGTTCATTGATATCAAGATTCATCCAGTATATTCTGTCCGTGAATATTTGAGAGGCTAATTTGCATTTCACTGCAAATTATTGAAGATGCCCCAGCCCAGTAGTAGGTTTAAGTGGGATGCTGTTTGTAGACAATCTTCTAAAACTGCCATCATTGAAAATGATAATTAAACTGAATATCATCATTTGATCAGTTTTCTTTATGTTACATATATATCTAAAAATTATAGAAGAAAACCAAAGCAAAAAAGGCTTTGCAAATATTGTTGCTGAAGCACCAAGGTTCTAGATATGAATTGCTTCATTTTGGGTGGACGGATTTTAGTAATCACAGTAATGGTATATTACTTCATTTTCAGCAGTGTCACTTTTTGCTCATGTTCCCTTTCCCAGGCCTCCAAATGTCCCCCCTAAACCCCAGAAACAAAGGAAGCCCAGACCCGTTTCTCAGTATATTACTAAGTTGTTTAACGGGGATCTGGAGTTCTTCATCCAGGTACTGGCACTGGTAATGCTGAGGGCTATCCTGCACCTTCTGCTTTCAATGTAATGGGCCTCTCTGCAGCTGAGGGACGTCATTACATTCTACATTGTGGTGGGCTGTTTTTTCCCTTCTGATCAATATCCTTCCTGAGTCTGCAGAGAGATGGAAGTGTAACCCCTTCCTCAGAAACTCCAGCATTCTTCTTCTTGTCGGCTGCAGACAGTGACATCTATGCAGTGAACTCTGTTACAGTGAAATGTGTAGTGCAGGAAACGTTTTCTCAGAAGCCTTCCTGTTATTCATTTATGGGGAAAAATCCAGCAGTGACTCTAATTTCATTGAACTTAAACTGTGTGTAGCCTATGTGCATGGTACGTGACACCTAATGTACCACATTCCAGCAAGCTCATACACTGCTGCTTAACGGGGTTGTCAAGTTTAATAAACCTACTTTCATATACCCTATTAGGGAATAAATTATTAAATGGGGCGGCTGTGTTTAAGACTTTCATCTTTGGGTAAGGTTACATTCACACAACAGTGAAAAACGGATAGACTGTCAGTTTTTAACAGGTGTTTTTCTTTCACTGATGCCTTTCTGAGAAACAGATGTTAAAAATTGTCCCCTACAATTGTACGGGGGCCGTTGGTCCGTGAAAAAAGACAAAATAGGACATGTACTATTTTTAGACGTCTGTTATTCACTGGCCGCAAAATAACTGATATGCGAATAACCCCATAGACTACCATTGTTCTCAATGTGACGGCTGTTAAAAAAACATCCGTGCGAATGTCACCTTAAAGTACAGAGCAGTAAAAAAAAAAAAGAGTGCCACCTGCTTTGGAGGACCTGTCCTGTCCAGCATTACATAGACAAGCCATTGATTTGAGTGGGCAGTGTGCAATGCTTCGTTTACACTTTGGTGGTACTGCAGGGACATTGAACACGTTCTGACACGTTGATTCCTGGGAAAATGACCTATTGTTTAAATCACGCTTTTATGCTAAACATTTGTAAAGAATTTTTGATGATATTTTTAATTTTCCATGTCAATATTAATATATATATATATATATATATATATATATATATATATATATAATTTAAACAATAAAATCCCGCAGTTTTTACACTGGCCACTAAGCCTAATAAGTGCCACTTCTTGGTCTGTACAGATCACTTTACTGCAGTTACCTGCTTATCTATAATTCTAATCATGCCTGTAATGATATCACATCTGTGTATAGATACTTTCACATATATACGTTTTTGCCGTCCAGTCTTGAGATCCGGCGGGGGAACTAAAAACTACAGCGAAACGCATTCCGGTTGAATCGTACAACTAGCTGCATCCGTTCAGAACGAATCTGGTTGTATTATGTAGCAAATGAACATGCCAGATCCAACACTAAAACCATTGTAAGTCAATTAGATGATCACAGCCATCGTCCCTAACGCCTATTTTTGTTGCTGAGGGAAGCCACTTCTGGCTCATATAGGGGCGGTCCTGATGTCCATAGAGGGTCATATGCTGCTTGGGGGACACATCACTGCTGCGGCCAAAGTTTGGCTTTAGGAGCACGCATGACCCCCAGGGTGCCACAGACAGAAGAAGTTGGAACCAAGTGGTGGAAAGCCAGTAAGGGAGTGTTCACATCAACATTATTTTTCCGTTCTTCTGATCCGTCATGCTTTTTTTTGTCAGCTAAAAAACAGATCTCAAATGGAAATGGCTCAGACAGAGGTCAGATGTGTATAACTGATGCGCAGGATCCATTTTTTACAGGGTTTTTTTTTTTTTTGCTGTTTTCTTTTCTGTTCTTCTGACAGATCAGAACGGAAAATGAAACGGTGGTGTGGCTTCCTGCCACAGGTCCGTTGGGGGAAAAGGGGACTCAAAAGATGGAGAACCCCTTTAATAACAGCACATGAGTATTGTAACAGAGTTCACTGCAGCCAACATAACACCGTGTCAGCAACATGTCTACACTGCACTGATAAAGGTTGTTACGCCATCTCATCTGTTCTACCAGGAATGCTAAACTATGAAATCAGTAAAACCTCTAAATTCCATCTTGGATCTTCACTAGATTTATTCTCTACTTCTTTTTCTACCCTGTATTGCTAATATTTCTTCTAGTCGGGGAAGAAGGAATTCACACACAAGACATCAGGTATATTGTGCTACTGGTGACGGTAATTTTCTATCATCTCATGATGTGCACTTTGCTTTGTACTTGTCTTTTCAACAAGGGAATATTTGCATCTAGCATAGGATTATATATCTTTGGGGGCATTACATGGAAGCAGTCTTGTATCACAAGTGCTGCATATTAGCTGTTCTGTGACCCACTCCTCCGCCTGGAAGAACATATTTCTCATAACTAAGGTGAAAGAGGAAATTTTTTTCCAGAGCAGTCATGCAAGGATGGATCCAATAAATTCAATGAAAATTAGCTATAACTCATTGCTCCATTTCCTGGCACGTTACTGTTTACCATTGGTTAGGAAAATGAACTTAGTGTTGTTGAACTAGAATTCATCAATCACAGACATTTGTTAGTAGCATGGAGAGGCTCTGACCTAGAATGTTAAATGTTATAGTAACCTATTAGATGTGATATATATATATATATATAGGAAATCCAAATACCGTGTGCAGACATGCAGACATTCCCTTGTCAGAGACTTCTACACACAGCATGTAAATCACGTCTAACCAAAGTGTGTTTCATTTTTTTCTCCATTATATTTACTTGAACTTTGTGATACTTTTTTTTTTTTATCTATGCTTGCGTTCATATGTGACTAACACTACAAGCAGATGTTCGTTATTTTACAGTTTATAAAAATTCTGTGATTAACTTTAAAGAGGTTATCCCACAAATTTAATAAAAACAAAAACATCTGGAGTGATGCACACATAGAGTTAAAATAAATGGTTGAAAAAAAAAAGTGTAACTTTCATCTTTGTACTCTCATTATCTGGAGGACTATTGTCGTTTCTTTCTGTGGGTGAGCAGCAACACCTACATCTCTCAGGAGTGCATTGCAGTCAGTTCTTGTTAACCTCTTCCTCCCTGTATCAAAAATAGTCCCTCACACACAGTCCTAGATAGTGTCAGATGGGGTTCCATGGGTCCACCAGAGGAAATTATTCTTGAGGCCCAACCCCATATCATTAATAAAGTCTAATAGGTTTTCTATTAGGTTTTGATTCAAAGAAATAGACCCTAGTGGCAAGTGACTGCCTCCATAGGCTGCTCCAAATGTTTGGCCGGAGCTTGAATCTGGGGTCCACGGTGGTACTAGAGCCTGGATCCTCTGGTGGGACAATCCGACCGTAACCCTAGACATACATATGGTATGTAATGCACGCAGTAAGGGCTCATGCACGCAAACGTGTGCTGTCAGTGCCTGTGACTGTGGGGCCGCCGCATTTGGATTGTTCTGTAGTGCTTCCGTGGTGTTCCAATCTGTGATGCGGGGTGCACACGGCCGATGCCCGTGTATTGTGGACCCACAGTATGCGGCTGCAATACGGCCACGGCCGGGCAACAGCGGTGTGCATGAGCCCTAAGGGGAAGGAAGAGAGGCTTGAAGCTACTGAATATGGTAATCCACCGCTGTATGCAGGAGAATGTGAACCAGAAGGATAAATAGGTAGCACTTCCAGAGAGAAAAACATGTAATCTACATCATTAACCCTAACAATATTTTTATTGGATACATAATGCCATAATACATAGTAACACCGTTTGTAAGGCTGAAAAAAGACATCTGTCCATCCAGTTCAGGTTACTTTCACACTTGCGTTTGCAGGATCCGTTTGTGAGATCCGTCCAGGCTCTCACAAATGGATCCCTCATGATAATACAACCGTCTGCATCCGTTCTGAATGGATCCGGTTGTATTATCTTTTACATAGCAAAGCCGGATCCGTCTTGAACTCCATTGAAAGTCAATGGAGGACGAAACCGTTTTCTATTGTGTCAGACAAAACGGATCCGTCCCCATTGACTTACATTGTTAGTCATGACGGATCTGTTTGTATCAGTTTCTTCATGCAGACACCAAAACGCTGCAGGCAGCGTTTTAGTGTCCGCCTCCAAAACGGAATGGAGACTGAACTGAAGCAAAACTGATGCATTCTGAACGGATCCTTCTCCATTAGGACAAAACTGATCAGTTCAGGACCGTTTGTGAGAGCCTGTGACGGATCTCACAAACGGATCCTGCAAACGCAAATTGAAAGTAGCCTCAGCCTGTTATCCTGCAAGTTGATCCAGAGGAAGGCAAAAAAATACCTAATGTGAAATGCACCAGACACTTCATAGTAATACTTTTAATGGGATAACTCCTTTAAAAATACAATATGCTTTATTACATTCTGCTACTCTTGGTGTACAGTTCACGGCTGCATTCAGAATTATGTGGGTTTCATCTAAGATCGCTGTGTTGGCAGACACATTGCTGCCTTTGCACTACATTCGGGGAAGCTACATTTTTCTTGCATCAGATAACTGTGAAGAACCTGGTGTAAAGACCACATCTTCCAGAATGCAAATCCCCAGAGCAAGCTCTGTAAATATAGTGAACTAGCCGGGGTTACTGAGTGTTGTTACTCCAGAATCCTGCAAAAGTATGAATGCAGTTGTAGATGAGAATGGGCTGATGTACCTCAGTACAGGAAAATAAACATTTAAAATGTTACTCTAGACAACCCTCTAGTCTAATTCTAAAATTTGACTATAAGTGACACATGTATAGTCGTTATTCCTGGTACCCTGTGCTTCTTCCATGCAGCCTTCCTCTGCCCTGTTCCCCAGTTGGATCCCTTTCAAAATGTCCACCTCAGACTTCTTCATGCAGAGAACTATACGAAAGTCTAAGACGTGCCTCCCCTACTCTTCTGCCCTTGGATGGCCTAGCAGTGGCGGGCATGTCTTAGGCTTTCCTACAGCACTCTATGTGGAGAAGTCTAAGATGGTGGAGGCCATCTGAAAAAGAATCCAACTGGAGTCAAGATTAGGGGAACAGAGGCAGCATAGGAGGAGCACTAGTTATATTGATTGTACATGTGTCATATTTGAATTGGAGAGTCACTTTACGTTGTATGGAGACTATATGTAAAATTGCAGTAACACATGACTGTTTTAAAGAAAACATAAAAAGTTAGGGGCTTTTTACCCAGGCCAGTGATCAGAAACAAATGGCATTCTTTCTGATCATTGCCCTGTGTAAGCATGGGTTGTCGGAAAATCGCATCTTTTATCTGGTACCGATAATTGTTTTTCAGCAGCATATCGCCTCATGGTAACAGAAAGTGCAGCCAGCAAATGAAAACTGTATGGAGGTGAATGATCATATTACTGATTGTTCATCCCTATACTAAAGATAGTTGCTACATGTAAATGTGGGTACTGATTGCCAATCGTTGTGCTGTTAATCCATCAGCGCTCGTTACCAGGCTGAATGTCATACTCCAGTCCAGAGCCACATACACAGCATGCTATATGCCATTCAGTAGCACAGATTTGATAGACATTCAGCTCTAAACTCTGCTTCCGATTGCTCAGACAGTACTGCATATGTGAAGTTGGAGTTTGTCATTATTACCCCAGGAGATGCTAAAATATTAATCTTTCAGTTTTTCATTTATTTCCACTTTATCACTATAGGAATCTGGGCAAATAATTCCCCTCATCGTGGAAAGCTGCATCAGATTCATTAACTTGTATGGTAAGAAGCCTTTCTGTCCTTCAAATACTCACCAACCCATGACTGCGTTGGGCCGTCTTCATGTCTGTGGTCGACATTTCTGCTGTTCATCTTCATTATAGGAGCAGGCCAATGAAAATAACCAAAGTGGAGAATACGATTTATGGTAGACAGACCCCAGACTGTAAGAACGCCTTCACATGTGGCAGATTTTGTTGCAGAAATTGTCTTGCAACTGAAAATTGGTTCCATTTTTTTGAATGGGATTGTTTTGGCGGGAAGCACATGGATTTCAGTCGCAGAGCGTTTTCTGCATCAAAGTCTGCAGCGTGTGAAGGCAGCTTTATGCTCTCCCATCAGGTTTTAGTCAGGGAGCCTGACATTTTACCAGCCAAAATAGCGCAGCATCTGCAACAAAACCTTCAATGCAGATGTCAACACAGCCTTTTATAATCTTTCTGTTTTAGGTGACTCTTGTAGTGACTTTTATGTTGGTTATAACCTTCCTTTTAACATTTTCCCCAGGACTTCAACACCAGGGTATTTTTCGAGTTTCTGGTTCCCAGGTAGAGGTGAATGATATAAAAAATGCATTCGAAAGAGGTAAGATGATTACTTTTTTTACTGAATCTAACAATTTTTTTATGCTTTATTAAAAAAACAAAAGATAGTTATGTAGCCCATCATAGCTGCTAACCTCTATACCATTTTTTTTGGTGAGATATTATTATTTTTTGCTATATGTAAGGCCGACCAATAAGCAGTGAAAATGAGCCTTTCATTCACTCATTCCTAGTAACACAGATTTCATCTTTTGTCCTCATTCATGCTATACTTGTAGCAAGAACATCGTAATTACCAAAACAAAAGAATGTGCAGTTATTGATAGAATTTTCTTACATTTGCTGTCAGGATAGTGTTTTTGTTTCTTTATATAAAGTCAGTAGACAATGAGCTTTTCTTGAGCAGAAATCCTGCTAACCACTCTGCTTCGAAATGCCATGTTTTTCTGATCCTAGTGTATGACATGTGGTTCTCCATGGGGAATATTTGAATATAGACTTACCCATGTGGTCATAACATCGTCTAGTATCTCCAAGGAGGTCTTTCTTGCCTCAGATTTACTGTATAATTTGCATGCCTTTTATACCGTTGTTAGATCTAATACTATATTTGTTCTTGAGCAGTTTAGGCTATTTATATTTGTAGACTGGCATAACAGGCTATAATTATGGACATAGAGATGTTGATGTGCCCTGTCTCATACTTCAGAGAAGCCCAATGGTAACCTGGTTATTATGTGCATTTCTACAGGAGAGGATCCTTTGACAGATGACCAAAATAATCACGACATCAACTCTGTAGCTGGTGTCCTGAAGCTGTATTTCCGAGGCTTAGAAAACCCACTCTTTCCCAAGGAAAGATTTAACGATTTGATATCCTGTATCCGTAAGTCATCTTTTTGTCCTCAAAAAGTCTTCCATTTCCTTGCTTACTTCACTAAACCCTCCACCCTTCTTCCTCATCCTAGCAGTACTCTATTCTAGCCAGCGTTTCCTGGAAGAGGAAAAGAATACTAAGATGTCTTAAAGGCAATTTGTCCCACATCTGCGCCACTCTTGGAGGAGAGTTTAGTCATACTTGCAGCTGGGACCGCTCCCTTTTTTCAACATGATTATGTATAACTCTTTGTGTCCAGCACAGCAGGAAAGCATTCCTGCAGGCATAATAGAGGCTTTTATACACTTCAGTAATTGTCTTCTCTTTCATGTAGAGATCAGGTTCAGACAGGCAGCTACAGCAGCTATGATGCATAGCAAGCACAGGCAGAGCTTGCACTTTACTCTGATCTTTTCTGAGCTGTCGGGATGGAGCGCGGTTAGGGTTCAGGGACAGAAGTTGGCAAGGACCAAGTAATAGCCTTGTACCACAAAAGCTTAATCTTTGGTTTGTCAGTTGGATGCAATTGCAAAATGAACATGGAGCACACCAAACCAAAACCTAAAAAGCTTTTCTTCTGGATATTATATTTCTGATGGTTGTTACTTCTTCCCTAAAGCTAAATACAGCAGTGTTATACACTGTTATAAAACTTTGGTTATTCCGGAGAGCTTTGTTGTCCTTCAGTTAAAGCTATGCTCTTACATATGTGACTTGAGATATAGTATCCAGGCTCCACTTTCAGAACAGACATTAATTATAATGTTAAAACCCTAAGGCTTCGTTCACATTTGTCAGCAGTTGTGTAGCAAAGAGCTGCTTCACCAAACCTGTAGCAGCAGTTTCAATATGTGTGTTGTGGTGTTTTCACACCTAAACTCCGGAATATTTCCAGATTATCAGGTTCCGGAGATTTATCAGAGTTGGCTTTTCACACATGCAGCTATCACCCCAGAGATGTTCCATGTTGGGTGCGTTCTCATTTCAGAGGAAATGTTCCAGGTGCAGGAACCTAGACATGGCCACTGTGGTTTTCTGGAGCATTTACTGCTGTTTTCACACATGCACTCACTCGGACATATTCCTGAGTTAGTACTAGGGCTCTGGGGAGAAAAAGTCTGGGTAAAGTCCAGGACTCATATTGCGGATGTGTGCATTCACACATACAGTCCAGTTGGGGTAAACTACAGAAAATGTCAGGATTCCACTGTAAGTGTGAATGGGGCAGGACTTTACCAGAACTTTTTCTCCTCAGAGCCCTAGTACTAATTCTGGGTTATGTCTGAGTGAGCGCATGTGTGAAAACAGCAGTAAATGTTCCAGAAAATCACAGTGGCCATGCCTAAGTTCCTGCCCCTTGTCTAGGCCCCTTGGCTAGGCACCTGGAACATTTCCTCTGTAATGTGAACGTACCCGACATGGAACATCTCCGGGGTGATAGCTATATGTGTGAAAGGCCAACTCTGGTAAATCTCCGGATCCTGATAATCTGCAAATATTCCGGAGTTTAGGTGTGAAAACAGCACAGGACTGATATTGCGAATGTTTGCATTCACACATATAGCACCTCCTGGTAAACTCCAGAAAATGTCAGGATTCCACTGTAAGTGTGAATGGTTGGAGGAGTGTGGACGGTTGAACTTTAAAGGGGCTGTGCCATAAACTACTTTTCACTACACTAAAGTGTTTTTTCTTCAATTACTTTAGTTCCCAGCCCCCCTTGGATTTTTTTCAATTTACCTCATTTGCAGTTTTCTCTTATCCCCCATGCTTGACTCCTACTTCCTGGTTTGTCATGTGTCATCATGCCTTAGGGCAGATGTGTCCTGTCGTCAGCAGATCATGTGACACTAACCACGCCCCTTGTTCTCACCAATGACGCTTGTGTTTCCCACTTTACAAGGCTCTAATGCTGATGTAACCTACAGCAACTGACTATGAAAACTGATTTATCACAGGGTGCAGGCTGATAGCTTTAGAATAAGGCAGTTTTGTTAAATGGTGGTATTTGGGGAAAGTGATATAACGGCGACATCTGTACATTTATATTAGTGGCTCAGTCCCTTTAAAGGGACATATGGGACATTTAGGGGCACATTTATTAAGTCTTAATAAAGGCCCATATCTGGCGGAGGATCTGCCAAAGTTATAAAGGGTCGCAGGCGTCTCCATAACTTCGGCACCTCCAGCGCCAGTTCTAAATGTGAGACAGCTTCCGGGCAGTCTTATATTTGGACCATTTTCTGCACCTAAAACAGGCATAGAAAATAAGACTGACGGGACAACCTATCCCCTTCCCCGCCCACAATTTGAGCAGGGTGATTTCAGCCATATTATAATTCAGGCAATTATTATAATTTAGGCATATTTCAGTATAGTAAATGACTCCCTTAGAGATTATAAGACACTGTATAGTATGAATCTGGACAAACCATGTCTACGATATGTAGATGCCATAGAAGGATGGTTAGCATTTGGATTAACTCTTGCAATCAAATTCTTCTGTACAATGGGATCACCTTATACCACTGCATTCTGTAAGTGTCCCATGAGCTACTGGGTTGACTAAGCACACTAGGCTATACTGTGGAAATCCTGAGGAAATGCTGGTCTAAGTATAGCTCTGCGGAGCTCAGCAACAAACAAGAGGGCACATGTCCAAGGTGCAGTTGTCAGTGCCATAAAAGTGATGCGGTAGTCTGATTTTATTTAGCTCTATAGATTGTTGTGCTTAACTTACAGTGCCTTCCCATGTCTGATCAGTAACAAAGCATGTGCCTCTCCTCTGAGCCCAATTAATGTGGAATGTACGCTATGCTTCTGGCCAGTTTAGACGTACTTAGTGGGCAGCACCACCAGCGCTCACATTTGCCATGCCTGACCGCATGTTGCAGTGGAAAAGTAAAAAAAAAACACTTTAAACTGAAAGCTATATGAAAGTTTTAAAGTTTAAATGAAAATAATTTGTATGCACATCCTACTCTTACATTGGTTTTCAACCAGTTATGTTGCAAAGTATAAGTTTGGCTGTGACCTCTTAGTTGTATACCGTGTATAGCGACATACACTGTGTACACACCTGATATTGCAGCTCCTTCAAATTTATCTGAATGGGACTGGGCTACTGAAAGGGCTTGTGACCAATGAACGTGATGGCACTGGCATGAAGAAGAGGCGTCTTCTCAAGTACCACAGCCCCTTGAAACATCTGATCTGCATGGATGTAGAGACCCCTGCCAATCTGATATTGATCAGTATTTACGTTCCAGCATTTGGGATCATAGATTTTTCTCATGATTATTATTAATAAACCTATTCTTTTTTTAGCAAGTTTTACAGTCTCATGAAATGCGAAACATGGTGTAGTAGCTGTGCTGGGGGTACTGCAACTCAGTTCTCATTTATGTGAATGTAGTACCCCTGCATGACCACGGCGCAGTGGACAGAACCTTCTGCTTCTAGCACCAGCCACTGTTTGCTTTCTGGGGCTGCCAAAAATAGCTGATCGGACCCACATCCATCTGCTAGTGATGACCTATCCTATTTTTAATGTATTCAATATAAATGTTATTTAATTGTAACTTCACTAACAAGACCTATCTACAAAAATGATACTACAAGATGACTAAATAGAGCCCATTCTTTACATTCCTGAGTGTAGGATTTCTCACTTCAGGAGATGACACTTTATCTTTATGCGATGTCACACCCCTTTATTCCCAGGAGCAGCACATGGAGAGGCAATGTGGTGTCTAGCTGTAGCATATTATACAGCAGAAACACTTCATCATTACTAAACATGAGTGAAATCTTAGACCACGTATTTGCTGTCTTGCTGCTGGCAGCTGACGTGCAGCATCTTGCCATCTGCTTTGTAATAAAGATTAAATAACTGAAAAGCATTATTTCTCCCATCTAGTCATTTTCACAGGATGCTTTATTACAGTTCTTCCCAGAAGCGTCCCTTCATTGCTGTTTTCACATTTCAGAAATGATACTTGAATGCTGAAAGATTCTTAGGTTTCTGTTTACCCAGAACTGCCTTTCCTTCTGATCTATTGAGCATGGGCTGTGCTGGAATTATTGCCGTATACTGTACCATATAGGATTGTATGAAAGCAATCAGATGGCGGATTTCCTGAAAAGAATGTCTGGTTATTTGTTCCTCGTCACATTAAAAGCGATTAATAAATATGAGTTACATTTCACATTGGACATCCTTCTACTATTGGGGGGTTTGCGCAGTCAAGAGATCTGAGGGGCTCATACACAGGCAGATGTCTCACAGATTTGACATTTGATAATACATCCTGAATCCTTGGGAGATCTCCTTACGTGAGTGCTTCCAGTCATTGAAAAGATGGCTGTAGTCATAAAATAGGGCTCCCCAATAAACATGCAACTGAACATATTTATTCCAACCACTGAATTCTAAGGCTAGGGTACAAATAAATACAGTAGTAGGGTGGGTTCACATCATGTTTTATGCCTCCGTAATATATGTTACAAAAAAGGATACAAAAATGCAGCATACCGTTCTTGTATCCTGCACAGCCTGGGTGGGGGGGGGGGGGAGTGTATATATATATATATATATATATATATATATATATATATATATATATATATATATATTTTTTTTTTTTTACAATGGAACTCCATGCTAAACGGAGGGACAGTTCCTCTTTTTGACCCAAGCCCATCTGTCCCTCCTTGATCCCTCTTTGTCCCTCTTTTTTACTGCATAAATGTACATTAATAAATTTACTAAATTGCTCCTTACTAAACTATCTGTCTGGTTTCTACCTGTATATTAGACCATAACGTTATTATTTGGTGCAATTTGGACCTTAAAATAGCTATAATCTGATTATTTATGTGCTAATATTTAAATGGATATTGAATTGCAATAAAAAAAATTGTCCCAGGGGCTCCACATGCTGTAAAAAAATAAAGGAACGAACACTCACCTGACTGATCCCCAGCTGCTGCAGTCCTGACAGAATCAGCAATTATGCTTTGGGCGGAGTTAGAGGCGTGACTTTGTACGAAAAAAAATTGCCGTCATGCACGGCGCACATATTGTCCCTCTTTGCGATTTTCAAAAGTTGTGAGGTATGCTGTATGGCATCAGTCTGAGGAATCCATTTAACGTCTACGTTTTTTGGTATACGCTAAAAGGTTGGGAAAAACCGTGATGTGAACCCATGCTTAGATGGCTCCTATTGCTTACAGCCAAAATTGACTTTATATGAATTTGACTATTTAGTTGCAACTGCTGGGCCAATAGACTCCAGATAATCCCAGTATCCCAGTTACCCTTCCCCCATGTCACACACGCTTCCAGGAAGGTAAGATATGGGACATTCTCTGGTACTATACTTACTGTGGAGCTGCTTTAGCTGAACTTTGGTCACCAGTATTGAAAAACTTTGCACAGTCTAGAAAGGTATGCAGGTGAACAAAACATTGTGTGATATCAGTATTTGCTAACAGGACTCCTAGGAGTGTGACATGGCAGAAGTGGGATATTGCAATTCACTGCAGATTTTACGTAGCCTAAGTATGTTAATGTAAACTATTATTACTTATTATACTCTTCATCATTCACTTCACCAGGCGCTGCTGTGTTCTTGTAGCTTGTGCCTGTTATTACACTCTGCTACAGTGTCACCCCATTTAAAAAGAGGGCCTGTCATATCTTCTGACATGTTTATGAATGAAATTTCAGCAGGTCCAACTGGATTTTACCAGTTAAAGGGGTTCTCCCATGACTAATGTAAAAAATGACATCATCTAGTACAAAGCTAGAACCAGCCCTGCACCTCACATGGATCCAGAGATCTCAGTTAGATTTATATCAAGCTGACAGCTCAAGGGGAGTGTCTTTTCTGCTGCAGCTAAGGGGTTGTGTCCATGCTCTCGCTATCACAGCTAAGAGGGCGTGTCCGTGCTCTCCCTATCACAGCTCAGGAGGCAGTTGAAGGATGAAACTGAGTATGTGCGGCCTTCTAACTGAGCAGGACAAAGAAATAAGAAAAAAAACAAACACCCGGTGGCGCTATACAGATACATTTCACTGAATAACTCAGTGGTTATACTAAATTTTTAATAACCTGCAATCACAAAAATATTCAGATCCAGGTGCCGGTGTGAAAACTGTAGAATATTTTTAGTGGGACAACCACTTTAAGGATGCGTCTCTGTACAATCTGATGCTATCCAGTCAGTGCTGTCAGGGTCAGATTGGCCTGGACACACACCCCAACTGGTAACATCCAGTTAGACCTGCTGGAAATGCATTCATAAACTTCTAAAGGGAATAGCAGAGCAATGGTACAACATAGCATTATATGAAAAGATGCTACAGAATTGTTATTACATGGGCATTGCAAGTATTAGCAGTAACTACGACATGTCCTCTTTAAGAGAATGAGACTGCTCTGTAATTCCAGGGATAGCTGGTACTAAAAGTTGTGCCTGGTAAACATTAAAAAGGCCCCTTCAAGCTGATTGTTTGGGGTGCCAAGATTTGGACCCCTACTGATCTAATATTGATGGAATGTCCTAAGGGTAGGTCATCATCCCGATAACCCACTGTAATTTGTCTTTACTCATTAGGATGCTCTAAAGTCCACTGCAGGATTGCAGTCAGTGTACAGACGTAGTAATAATATGCAAAACTCGAATTATATTTGTAATAATGACGTGTCTGAGTTAAAGTTAGTACCAATGTCTGCCATTCTGATCATATCTTCTTCTGACAGGAGTGGAGAATCTCTATGAGAGGGCCATGCACATCAGGAAAATCCTGCTGACACTACCCAGGACAGTGCTCATAGTCATGAGATACCTCTTTGCATTCCTCAACCAGTAAGTTCCCCATAAATCGATATTTGTGGAGGATAAAATATTCTGCTATTTAATGTTTTGTATTTAGTGCATTCCCTAAAACTGACATTTTATTCTGTGGGTCAGTACAGTTACAGTAATGCGAAATTTATATAGTTTTTGGTAAAGCAAATTTTTTTATTTTTGGGGAAAATTAAAGCATTGCGTCACCATATTCAGAGTGGAGGCTTATTTCTTTCAGGGCAAGATGTAGTTTTTGTTGCAGTACATTTTTTTTCTTTTTTTATTCAATTTTACTGGGGGTGAGGTGGCAAAAAACAGAAATTTGGATTTTTTTCCACAACTGCTTTCATCATGCAGGATACATTTTAATAGTTATGACATTTTTGAAAGCGGCAATACTAAGTAGGTTTATTGTAATTTAATTTTTTATTTATATACATAAAATTAGGAAAGGGGGTAATTAGGATTTTAATAGGTTTGCTTTTTCTCTTTTTTTTTCACTTTTTTATTTAGTCCCTCTAGGGAGCATGCAATTGTTTGATCACTAATTCCATAGACTGCAGAAGTTTACTCCTGCAGTCTATGGGGATTCTGCCGTCTCCCTAGTATGGTGTGCTGCAGCATCTGAGGCGTTATATGACTGCGATCAGAGTTATCTCCAGTCACCGTGGGTGGGTATCAGTTGTCTAACACAGCCGTATCCTTACCCCCCTGATGCCATTAGTGTGAGCTCACAGTGACATTGGTTAACCAGATTGTATTATGCAGTCACTTTAATCATCTTCTCCTTTTGTTCCACACAGCCTTTCTCAGTATAGTGATGAAAATATGATGGATCCATACAACTTGGCGATCTGCTTTGGCCCTACATTGATGCCTGTTCCAGACATTCAGGACCAGGTGTCCTGTCAGGCTCATGTGAATGAAATTGTTAAAACCATAATCATCCATCATGAGAATATTTTTCCAGATGCTAAAGAGCTGGAAGGCCCAGTTTATGAGAAATGTATGGCTGGGGATGACTACTGGTAGGTCGCTTGGGTTAACATAACAAGGGCCAATATGTGTTTTATGTGCCTAGAGAGGAATATATTGGAATGACGCATTATAACTAGATACCAGTATGTTTGTGCTTTTATATTGCAATGTCTGCATCACATCCTATATCTGTGCAGGAATGCAGCGGTGTGTCATCTCTCCTAATGCTTGCTGTATTGTATTATCTCAAAATTGTTTTAATATTATGACTTAGACTACTTTCACACTTGCGTTGTTAATTCCGGTATTGAGATCAGGCAGAGGATCTCAAGAACGGAAATAAAGGGATCCGTTTTGATTTTGAACATCAGGATGCATCCATTCCATTAGGATGCAGTTGTGTGAAATAAAAATGGAAATAAACAATAGGTTCCTAAAAAAAACCGTATCAGTCACCATTGATTTACATTGTTTTCAGTGCCGGATCCGTTTTTTCCGTTTTTATGACCGGACAGAAAACCACAGTTTGCAGCAGTTTTGTGTCTGGTTAAAAACTGAAAGCTGCCGGAACGGAAGACATCCTGGTGCATCCTGAACAGATCTCTTTCCATTCAGAATGCATGAAGAGTAAACGGAAACAGATACTGGAGGACAAAGATGCACGTGTGAAAGTAGCCAAATACGTTATGTTTTAAAGCACACTTCTCTGAGATGGAGAATGTATAGAAGGTGATTGTGCTTGCACAGGCATTTTTATTAAATTGCTACTTAAAGAGGACTTCTTGTCTCTCTGACATGTTTTCGTAATTACTTGTCCTTCATCATGAAATAATATTTCTGGAGCATTTTTTCTTTAGAACGTTATCTTGCGCCATTCCTCTGTTATTCCTCCTAGAAGTTTATAAATTAATTGACTGTAGTGCATTACTAGTTCGGGTTATCTCCCTACACACTCTTACTGTATCCAGTCAGTACTGAGTAAGTGAGAACACACCTGTTTGAGAAAGAAAATGACAACACCCAGTTGTCAATATATTCATAAAGTAGTAGGAATAAGGGCAGAGTGGCACCATGGAGATTTCTAAGAAAAGATCTTCCAGAATTATTATATAATGGGGGCTACATTTCTTCAAATCGACAGGAGTTCTGACTAGTCCTCTTCAGGACCAGACACAGTTTAGCGGTCTTTCACACTCTTTAGTTTAACTGCTGTAACTCTTTTTATTTATTTCTGTATCATTTTTATACACATAAGTTGTTTTTTTAGACCCTCCAGGCTTAAAATGTGAAAAAAATGGCAAATAAAACGCTTGTTTACCTGTTAACAATTTATTTTCTGGTAATAATTTAAAGAAGAAGTGCCGCAAAAATTTTTATTCTCTGACCTGTTAGAAAGGTACATGATGTAATCTATAGTGAATGCAATCCTCTTATTTGAGACTGCATTTCTGAGTTATCTGCTCTCTTCTAATTGTACCTGGGTCATGTGACCAATTCCCTGACCTCCAACTGACCCAGGACGGAAGCCAGTTACTGCTCTATTCATTCCTATGAGACTCAGAGTGAGGCTCCCATAGGAATGCATAGAGAAATAGACTTCCTGTCCACACATAAGATGCTGTGTGAGTTGGTGGGTCTGATTGCTGGTCACATGACAGATGAGAAACATCAGGGAGATATAACTCCCAAATACAGCCATTGGTAAGAAAATGACATTCACTACAGATTATATCATGTACATTTCTAGCAGGACATGGAATAAAATTTTTTGCCGGAGTTCTTATTTAATATTACCCTAAAACAGACTTTTTATTTGTGTTTATCACTGATTACCGTAAATTTTGATATATTGGCTAGTGGTACAAATACAATTTGTCTGGGGAACAGTTGTTTGCCTTGGGTTATTTTTATTTATTTCATTTTTTTTTACATTTTCTTTTTAAATCTTTATATTCTGTTCCTCCAAGGTCCTAAAAGACCATTGGGGACATTATTATGATTATTATTATTATTTTGCTTTTACTATCTCTTAAACAGAGACGGCAGAGTCCCGGAGGGTGCTTGCTCAGCTGCCCTCCATTCATATATTATAGGGCTTTCAAATATAGCCGAGCACTGGCTCAGCTATTTCCATTGGCCCCATTGAAATGCATGGAAGCGATGGCCGCGCAAGCTCGGTGCACTCCCATTGATTTACATGGGGCTTCCAAAAATGTATTATTCATTTACTGTAAATGACTTGCAATAAGCTTCTCTTGATGCTGACAATTTATTTTATACTTGTTATTTTCTGTATCAGTGACAGCCCTTACAGTGAACATGGCACCTTAGAAGAAGTTGATCATGACGGCGGCAATGAGACACACACTAGTGAAGATGGTATGATGTTCTTGACTATATTTATAACCAAACTGCCAATTTATTGAGTCAGGGCTCAAATATATTTTTCTTACTAATAGAAATATATCCCCCCCCTTTTTTCTTTTTTTTTTGTCTCAAAAATATATTTTTTTTTTTTGAAGACTGCTTTCAGTCTTCATTTTGCAGTGTTGGTGTGCCATATGTTTTAGGCAAGCTTCCGCCTCAT